>JAKRZM010000402.1:719889-752423 GCA_036379175.1 Heliconius cydno galanthus
GACCTATTTGAATACATTAGACTTTGAATTTCCTTAACGTATTAACATAATAGGTTGTCGATCATTTAAGCTGAACGGAACCACTTCATGTTATGTACTAGATATTATATAATTTTTATTTGTAACATAATATTTGTGTTATTTTTTCGTAAATCATATTTTTTAAATCATAAAAAATGGATATAAATTTCAGTTATAACATTTTTGGGTAGAACTAAAATATTTATGTTTTTTAAGCGTTAAATTATTCAGTTTTACATGTATTTCACACACAGCAGGGTAGGCAGAGGCAACCTAGTGTTAAGACACTCCGTTCCCCACTTTCCGCCGAATTCTAGAGGCATTGCGTGTTAACTCAATTCAACACGTTTTGCCTCGATAACAGAACAAAGAAATGGGAATATAATTTTAAAGAAATATTTTAGGGATCGAACCCAGTCGATTTTCATAGGTGAAATAAATTCGAAATACAATTATATATTGTTAAAATTAATATAAACATAAAAAGGGCTTTGTTTCCAATATATTAAAGATATTTTTTTGTATAAACTTCATTGCAGATTACATAGAAAGTTTTCCTTTGTGAGAATTCAATGTTTCAAATTATTAAGCTTTTGTCGTATTACATAGAGGTACGTAGGAAATAAAAGGATATTTCCTCTTCAAAAAAATCTATCTAAGATACTTTAAGCTGGTATATGTTTATTTTTATTGAAGTGATCGAACTGTGCAACCGCAGACAGATTTATTTAGCATCTCCTAATATACATGAGTAAACAAACACATGCATGTATACGAGCCAGTGAAAGGAGATAACAAACTCTCAAAGGCTTTAAATTACCGCCAGCTAATTTAAATTCTAATTAACGCTAGTGACATCAAGAAAAACCGAAAGTCATATATCACGCTCAGTGTTTTACTGCATGAATGAAATTTATCAGTTTAAGGTCTTCATTCTTTGTATGCAGAGGGAAACTAGTGTTAAGACACTCCTTTCTCACTTACTTGAGACATTACGTATCGAATAGCAAAAAGCAATGCCACGTTTCGTCTACCAGAGTGGTGAAAAGAAAATAAATTAAATATAATTCCCCTCTCCCCCTCTCCCCCCTCTCCCCTCTCTCCCCCTCCCAAAGCCTCTACCACTGCACTACGACGGCCTCTATCTATTTGAATTTAATATTATGATTTTAAAGATATCATAATATATATGTGAAACAAGTACAACAACACACTTACCACCAAACGATAACTTTAATTCAATAATATTAACCCTGACCTTGATTACATACTTATCGATCATTGGGAAACGCTCAGTTCTGATGAAGAGATTACCATATATTTTGTGATTAACGTATCGGCAAGTCCAGAATAAATAATGGACGACTGAAATCGCATATCATTCCCACTCCCTATTTGAATAATTGTTTAATTCCATTCGACGCGGTGATGTATTCATGCAGATATATTTTGATTTATCGTCCCCTAACATGAGCTTGATTAATAGGGGATTTTCGATTTTTTACAATTTTTTATTTTTGCGTGCGTATATATGTCAATTAAAATGTTAATTGCTTAGATTTTAACATCGAGATAAGATAGAAAAATATAACAAATTTGTTCTGTTATGGTCATAATAAAATAGCAATTTGGACCAGAATGTGTCAGCAAGCCGCTTCCGTTGGAGATATAAGTAATAAGTCCTATTTAGAAACAGTTTCCAAGTCCCGAGGTTCTTTGCCAATTCATAGCGTCACAGTAATAGCAAGGCTTAGTAGCTGTAAAAGTCTCAAAGTGCAACGCATAACTCCACTCGGCCATGAATCGTTTAGAGATTTTGTGAAGGCGCTGAAGTTGTGCTATACAAGTCGCTAAATGGTAAAAGCCATTTTGAGGACGTAAAATCCTGAAACAAACTTTGTTATATTCAAATTCCACGTTTTATTGCTAATTGTGAACAGAGGGTCGTGAGATTGAATTAAAGATGCTTTCTGAATGTAATAACGGGAAAATTTCTATACGTAGATATAGTAGCGAACTGTAAAGATTTCTTTTGTTTATGCTTATTTTTCTTTTTTTTCCCTAGTCTGCACCATCCCATTGTTGGGCAAAGGCTTCTCTCCACTTCTTCCATTCTGGTCTATTGAGCACCAGTCATGCTTATAATGGTCTAGATCGTCTCGCCATCTCCGTTTTGGTCTGCCAATTCTCCTTTTAGAGCTTGGAATCCACCTGGTAAGAGATTTCGCCCAAGACTCTTCAGGCATGCTTAAATGCTAATTATTTTGTAATATTTGAATAACATATAATCACATTTGCTATTAAAATATAATTCGTGCAAAATCCAATTTACGATAAGATAAATGAGATAAAATATTGATAGCATTTATAATAGACGCGAGTTATTACTAAGAAAGACGTTAAGCCGGGGCACAAAGAATAAAAGAATCTCAGGCTGTATCTCTTAAAGATCTCGACGAGAAAGAAACTTAATAACATTTAATAAGAGTCTTATAAACTCGGATTGTTCATAACATAAATTTATACAAACGCTTTTAATTAAGACCGCAGTAGTTTAACTCCAGATCGCAAGGGCTTATTCGAGTAGAATTAGTGGAATGTACTATCACATTAGAAAGGAACGGACCTCTTTGAGCAGATGCATGTCTTTGCTGGAAGCTAGACATGTGCTGCATATGGTTAGCCGAATCGTGTAATGAGATATTCGGGATTAAATTTAAGTCTTCTTCTCTTCTAGTTCTCTATTTAATTCTAGTTCCCGGTTGTGATATGTCCTGTATACGAGTATATGATACTAAGCTTTCCGTTGAATTTTGGAGGCATTGCGTGTTGAGTGGCGGAACTTAACGCGGCCTCAACAGCAAAGCGAAATAATGAAAATATTAAATATTTCGGAAATCTAACGCTTCACAAGCTTGGAACCCTGCGCTACTACTGGCTACGAATTTTAGAAGAATCGAAATTTAATTGTATTTTTGTAAAGAGAGATCGTATTGATAATGTCGAATCATCATTGGTAGTTGTCCGCTTCTTCATAAAGTGAATAATTAGGAGTAACTCTAGTAATTTTTTCAGTTGTCCCATTTTATTTAAATTAACTCTGCAAGGCTTGTAGTTTAAGATATATCAATTATTTATTATAAAAATGGTTGCGTTTTAAGTTTCAAGTTGTAATTTCGACCTTGGTTTTGGTAACAAATCTAACAAATCAAATTTCTAAAGAACTAGTAAGCTACATCAATCTCTGCTAGCCAACCCTTCTTAACTCACAAAAAGCCTTTTGTAATCGCGTTGGATGTGTGCAAGATTAACCCTACATGCAAAGGATTTATGACAGAGACATAATCTTTAATCTCAAAAACAAATATTTTAGTGTTAATTTGTGAATAAATTAAAAGAACAGATTTTTCTAATTGAAAAACAGTAATTATTACATTATTGTAAATTAAAAATATATTTAGTTTAATATAGTATTGATAGTTGTTTAAAATAATATTTTAGTTGTATTTAGTTTGTTATTCATATTAATAATTATAATTAAAACATAAATTCTCATACAAGATATAGATGTTATTAATGTCACTTGTTTGCTTTAATTAAAGCCTGCAAAATAGCTATAGTAATTAGATTACCGCATCCGAAACCAATCGGCTCAAGTATATATTGGAAATCGATTAGGAGGGATTACAAAATGGAACAGATTGTAGTGATAGTTTGTAGCTGTTATCAATAGCATCAACGTTTGTTAGAATTGCTATCTTGACCCGTAGTTCTATAATGTTTCAAATATATAAAAAAAAAATAATGGATGCAAAAAATATAGAGAAAAGTAATATTCATTCTCGCCATAAAATATAATTATTTTTAAAAAGATGATATAGATAGGTATATTAGAAAGAATACCTTCTGGACCTCGCAATATTTAGGCCAAACTTAAGGATAAAATACTCGACTATTTCTTACATCTGAAAGAGGCCATCGGGGGCAGTTGGACGACCTCGTAGTATAAACGTTTTGTTTGTAGGTTAGATCCTTATTCGAACGCAAGAACAATTCTCATTTCCACTCCGCTCCATTCCACTGTAGTAAGACCAAGCGCGCGTTGATAAATGATACTTAAAACAAAAGTAAAAACTGTTAGAAATTTAAAAAATATAGTTAGGATAATATTTTCATTTCTTCGCTCTTATAGCAAAGGCAATGCCCGGTTTTGAGCTCCGCAACTCAACACTCAATGTCTCGAGGATTCGGAAAAACGGGAACGGAGTATCTTACCACCACTAACTTCCCTCTGCCTACCCTGCTATATGCGGCATACAGCGTGATGCTAAAAGAACCTAGTTTGACATACAGAGGATCTCTAAATATGCTAGTAATATGTCAAGTTCCATCCAACATATTGATTAATGAATAACTTAACATAATCCAAACATTTATTTTTCTACAACACTATATATAAAACAACCGAAATTCTAACAATAATTTGATCATAATAACATATTATTAGAACTATCATAGAATCTGTTCAAATAATAAAATCTAATATCGTCAAAAAGAAAAATTTTGGCACTATATTATCCGAAACAGTTTGCCAGAAAAGTAAAGTAGCATCAACTCAATAGGTAGGTAATTGAGGACAAATATGTGCGAAACTGAACCGCGTGGTACGATGGCAGCGCGCCAATATAGCCTTGTTGGGGTAACATGGAGGCCGGGCTTCGTAAACATAATATCCGATTTTCGGCTTTGTCGCGAACGCGAACGATCCCACAAGCTTGCATAGAGGTTTGCTGTAGGTAATCATTTTGTTGCAAGGAAATTCAAGTTAGAATGCATTATGATCTAGCATTAAAATGTATGAGCTTCTTATCTGTACAAGCGTAGATTATTATAAGACGAGTCTACAATACAGCTTATTGCTTATATGATCTGTTTCTCATCTGACATTGCTATATTGAGAAAGTTCCCGGGTTCCCTGTGCGTACCCTACTATGTGCGACATACAGAGTGTAATTTAAAAAAATACATATAATATACTACTTACACGTACTATGTTACACATATAACACACTTAAGTGGGTTTACAGATGGAGCTAATGTAACAAGTAAATGTTGGGTTAATGCACGTTTAGACTAATATAATTAAACATGTTGCATTTGAGTGTAAACAGTGGGAAGTCATTTTGTTTCCCATTCTCTTTGTATAAGACGAAAATGTTAGTAATTAGCAGACTGTCTGCTTCTGCTTTTGACACAATCATTCCTCTTTAGTATTTTGAAAGATGAGTTGAATAATGACCAATTTTGTATTTGACTTATGTTAAGATTTTATTAAACTTTCCGCGTGAAAAGTATTTTAGCATTAATAGTGAAATATTGCAACATGTGAAATTTGGGAATATTGGTGAATATATGGTGAAATTTCGATTTTTATGAAATATAAAAACAATTGCTAAAATATATACCTATTTTAGGATGTTAATCTAATAATTAATAGGAAATTGAAAAGTAAACAATGTTGGTACTTCATATGATAACACTTGACATTTCGTAAAGCACTTTGCTGCTGTTGCTGCGTAGGATGACGAACGCCTGACCTTTTGAATATAATATACAACGAGAACTTGCACTTTAAACAAGAGTGGAGAATTAATAAAATAATAAGCATAAGAGTTTTAATGTGGCTTAATAAGAACGCATGGCTTAGCAGTCAGAACGTTTGGCCAAGAGACGCGGGTTCAGGCCCCAAAAAAATTAATAAAATTTTAATACGTTTCTAAAAAGTTTACATGACCTTTTTCTTTTCCGCCTATGTAGGATCTGCAAGATAAAGCTCCTAAAATATAAACTTCTATTTTCCACTTTTATATTTGTCTTAAATATTTGCCAGTAAATAAAATATATTCTGAAATTCAAACAAGAGAGGAACACTTAGCACAGCACGAGTATACCTTGGTCCGAACAGAAAACCGCAGCTTTCATCTTGCAAGGAATTTCCCTACCGTTAAGTGATTTGTATACTTTGAAGCTTAGAGCGCTTTATCCTTGAATCTCGAGTGATATATATGGATCTAAAATCAAATAGAAGAATTACTATTTTTTACATTTTATTTTTCTATTATATTTTTTTAAATAGATGTCTTTTGTTTTACAAAAAAGTAATGTAAAGTAATTTTGAGGTCAGTCGTGGCGCAGGCCCTTGGGCTCAAACGTGTGCAATACGACAGGTTGTGAGTTCGATTCCTACTCGAGGAAATTAAATATCTAATATTTTCCTTAACGCTCTGATTTTTGATGCAAATAAAGCTCTAGAATTCGACGGGAAATGGGAAACGAAGTGTCTTAACACTAGCTTCGCGATACAGTGAGTAGCTAAAAAAATATAAAATATACATATTTAAATATAAATATAATATATACATATTTTTTTAAAAAATAACTATATGATGCCGACAAGATAAAATTTGAAGAGAGTAGTCGATTTTCAACTAGGTCAAAGCTACAATAGAAAAAATCTATATTACAAAGTAATCAAACACACTAGTATTACATGGTCGTTCACTAAAGTCTGGCTAGTCCCGATTTACATAACGCACTCTAAAACCACTGCATGTATATACCCTTTAAACTTTTAAGTGACATGCAAATTTCCTACTAAATCCTAACATTGTATCTAACGACGTCTACAATATAGCTTTATATAATATTTTTATGCTTAAAAGATTTGTAAGAACAAAAACTGAATAATAAAACTAAAAGTATACTATAAAATATAAGGTATAACATATATGTACATGATCCCTGTTTTTTTATATATTTTATATCACTTTTGAAATATCTACAATTTGTATTTTATTACGGGTTGGCTTTATTAAATTGTTCTTATATTTAAAAAAGGTACTGTGTATAAGTGAATATAAATACAAGTTTAGAATATAATTTATAATACAATAGCCGCACCTGGAAAAATACGATTATATTAAAATCACACAAAAATCTAATATCTAATATCTCGTAGTAAAAAAGAAAATAAATATAATTGTTTAAAATTATATAACTATACGTGTAAATTATTACCTTAAAATATATTCTATTTTAACTAAAAGCTATGTCTATACACTCTACTAGATCCTGGCTTACATCAGCAGGTAGCGTTACCTATACTAGCTTTCATCAAACTCACGTTAAGCGAAATTTGAAACTACAAAAGCTCAACACGCTGTTTCGCTCTGTCTATCTTTAGCACGAGCGAAATAACTAAGTTAAGGTCAATTACGGCCTGAAGCTATATTGTACACGTGTAAAGCGTTAAATATTTCATACTTCCATTGTATGAATATATCATGTATATAGGTATAATTTTTAATTTTCTAGAAACTTCGTGTCAAGACACTCCGTTCCCCACTTTCGTCTGAATTTTTCAAGATATTACGTGTTGAGTGACGGAACTCAAAGCTAGACAAAACCTTGCTACTAGAGTGAAGAAATGGAAATATTAATAAATAATAATTCACTCCCTCGAGTGGGGAGCGAGCCCGTTACAGTCACCCTTACCCTTTTGCCCCTGCGCCACGACGGCCGCAACGTGATGAGTGGAGGAACTCACTGGGGCCCTTTGTCTTGTTACTTTCCCCCGAGTGGGAATCGACAATTTACACTTAGATTCCGTGCCGGCTCGTTTTCTTTTGATCTAAAAGACCATACATCGGACCATAATTTAGGAAGCAATGCATGTTGAGTGGCGAAACTCTACACCATCTTTCATTTTCTCGAATAAGAATCGAACCGATAAGCTGCCGCGCTAACAGTCACTCTGCCCTGGTCAGACTGGCCTGTGGCGATAAAGAAATTTCCTTCTTAAATTAAAAAAAATAAAAATAAAAACATTCTCTATTCAATCTAAGTAATTCGAACCGTAAGTACGCCATTACAATTTACAGCAATTATAAAGCTCGCAGTGGGAAGCAATTTAGTTTTCCATTCCCTTTGTGCCAAGGTGGAAATGTTAGTATTAGAACGTCTGACTGATGCCGACGCAACCATTTGTCTTCCGGTGCTTTCTTAGATGTTTTGATAAATGATACGCGGACAAAGCCTAGATTACGTAATATACACTTCAAGTAAATATGTTCGTTTGGATGCATTAAGTGCTATGGACTGACGACTCAGGGAAATTGTCATGGGTTTTGCCCCAATATTAAAAATCGTCAAGTCCTCGTGTTGTATGTGAAATTATAATTATAACTTTGTAATAATTTTTGTTGTGGGCATCACCTACCTACTCTGTCCCCCTCATTCCCATGAAGTATTGTTAAAAAAATGTATAATCAATGTAACATTAAATTATACTATTAATATTGAAAAGGACAACTCTTGAGTTTCTTGCCGGATCTTCTCAGCAGAACTGCTTTCCGAACCGGTGGTAGCTATTTATACTGGTATGTTGATTTGACGATTCAAAAGTGCTAGATAATTTGGACTTTACTTTAGATGTTTGTAGCACAGTTTCCGTGGTGTAGCGGTTATTACATCTGCCTAACACGCAGAAGGTCCCCGGTTCGATCCCGGGCGGAAACATATTTTTTTAAATATGAACAATTTTTTTGTAAACCCCATTATCGTTATTGATTTTTTTAATTTTAATATATAATTTAAATTTTTTTGTTAATTAAATATTAGATAGAATTCATATTATGTTTGTCAGTCGTTCATGCAATATCTTGTGGCCCAGCGCGTTGCTCGACTAACTTGAATATTAATGTGTTATAGCTGCAACTAATCAGAGGAGATGTACGGTCGTCGCACGACGTAGGAAGCTATTAGTGCTTAAGTCTAAAATTATATAAATGTTGCCATTTCTAATTGAAGTAACTATGAATTACTTCTACACTAAAATATCTATCATTTTAATCGACACAATCGAGATGTGAAAACATAATTTTATTATTCGATATAATNTCCGTGGTGTAGCGGTTATCACATCTGCCTAACACGCAGAAGGTCCCCGGTTCGATCCCGGGCGGAAACATATTTTTTAAAAATGAACTATTTTTTTGTAAACCCCATTATCGTTATTGATTTTTTTTATTTTAATATATAATATAAATTTTATGTTAATTAAATATTTGATAGAATTCATATTATGTTTGTCAGTCGTTCATGCAATATCTTGTGGCCCAGCGCGTTTGCTCGACTAACTTGAATATTAATGTGTTATAGCTGCAACTAATCAGAGGAGATGTACGGTCGTCGCACGACGTAGGAAGCTATTAGTGCTTAAGTCTAAAATTATATAAATGTTGCCATTTCTAATTGAAGTAACTATGAATTACTTCTACACTAAAATATCTATCATTTTAATCGACACAATCGAGATGTGAAAACATAATTTTATTATTCGATATAATGGACAATTCAATTTAGGTATTATTATTTATAACTAAGTTAACCTTTCGATTTGGAAATTCTGAAACGCAAATTAGCACTTAGCTGATGTTAAGCTACTTGAATAGCTTAATACAACACGATTAAACCACCAGTAATTTTTAATCTATATACAAATAATTAAAAAATCTTTGACAAAGAAACCACAGATACAAAAGAAATCTCATATAATATCCGATAAATTTATCAATAATCTGTGTCGATAATTAAAAAAATATCATTTGTCTGATTAATTATCTGCCTCGTGAGTGACGGTAGATGAGACCCATTATTATTCTAGTGTTGGCGTGCTACTGAAACCAGGTCACAAGATGCTTCACTTCAGCATAACCGATTAATTGCTGAATATATAAATGACAAGTCTTATTGATTCCCTTGCTTAGAAACTGTTTTCGTATTACTTTTATTATATGTTTTATTTTATATATATAGGTATGGTGTATATGAAAATTTAAGAGCAAACTCGAGTACTGAAAAAAGATTTGTGAAAAAAGTGAAAGGATAATTGTAGATACGTGTTGCAGACTCTTTTTTTTGATTCAGATAATTCAGGTGAGAAAAGAAATACAAGCGGGCGGGGCCGCGGCAGGTCGCTAGTGTATAATAAATATAGTATTTTTCAATGATTTTTGTAATTTAAAAAAAAATGTAGCTTGATTATTTAATTAACCGTTTACACTCACACCCTTGTAACCCTGAACTTCAGGTCGTGGGTAATATTCATGTAAAATATGAAAGAACAAACAGCATTTGTAAATGAGGTAATTAAGCATATAATTATACTTAGAGCCTTACAAGATTATCTCTTCTAGGGTTTCTCTGTGCGCTACTAGGTCACAAGATGCTACTCTAACGTTCCAGCCACTAATCACTGCCTTTAATAGCTCCCTCATTTAAATGACGCACATTTCAATTTCAATTTTAAATTTTTTTTCCACCGTTTTATCTTTCATGTTTGTTTTAACTTTAGCTTGTCTTATTGTTTAATTTTAGCTGAAACATATCTTTTTTATTGTATATTAAAAGTATACTTAGTTGTTAAATAAGATTGAAAATATATATTTTAGCTTTAAAAATTAGAAAATATTAACCTTAATATTGGCAATTCTCATACAAAATTTAACAAGGTTATACTAATGAACCGTGGATATTCCAATGCAAAATATGTAGCTCTCGCATTAATACTTGTTGTTGATGGAGTTTAGTTATTTATAGAGGTATCTCAATATAATTTTATAATAGACCTGCTATGAAAATAATATTATAATCGAATAATATTGTATTTCATTTTAATACATATTATTTTAAATTGTATTAGTAAATATCACTTCATATAAGATTCTACCAAAAAGTACATGAGATAAGGTACATAATATGCAAAATATTTCTAAAAATACTGAGAATGTACATAGAACCATTTCTATATTTCTTATTCCCATTGGGAGTAAAGTGGAAGTCAAGGTAGTTTCCTTTCTATTGAAGCTATTTATTTCTAAATGCAAAATATTATAAAAGCTATAAAACGTACATTTTAATAAATATTTTTAAAAGTAAAATGCTTTTACAGTAACACAAAATATTATAATATTGATAATTCTAAATTAATGACTTTCCCATGTAGTTTATTAAAATAATTATTTGTTAAGTAATAATTATAACAAAAAAATTAGAAGCTTGTAAGGCATAACAACACGTCCCAACTTAAGAAACTCAGATGGGTTCATATAAAGAAATGGATATTTCCTTTTGCTTGGAAATGTAAGAAATTAATGTGGCCACGAGAAAAGTGACCGTAATATGAAGAGATGTTCTGTCATTTCTCTACATGTCTATATTAATGGCATTATATGAGATGGAACAAAGATCAGGGGTCACGAAATGATATAGGGTTCATAATCATTTTTACTTTTAGCTTTCATTTTCGTATTAGTTAGTGGTGTTTGATCTTAATGAAATAATAATATTATATTGACGCCGGCGTGGCGCAGTGGTGCAAGCGTAGACGCAATGGTTATGGGTTCGATTTCCATTGGGGAAATTTAATATTTTAATTTCATCCCTCCGATGACAAGGCATAGCGCGACATTAAGCTCCGTTACTCAACACGCAATGCCTCGTGTGGCGGAAAGTGGGGAACGTAGTGTCTTAACACTAGGTCCCTCCGTATAACATGCTAATTTGCGAGACCCAGCGTGAAGCTAACAAAAAAGAAAAAAATATTGTCTTCATAATTATTGGCTATATTTTATATCAACGATCATGAGTAAAAATCTCATTTTTAAAAAACATTACAAAAAATAATTTCCATATACACAATATATTACACGAGGTTATTTACCTCGGGTTGTATAATTTTTCAAATTATTTCTAATTTATAATTTTAATATTCAATTTAAGTTAGTAAAAGGCTTCTATAGTTATAATTTTTGACCTGTAAAATAAACGCCTCGAGGACATACAATATTCACAGAATAAATTTCTGCTCTTGTTGATGTTGGACTTTTATATTGAAATACTGTTATTAAACTATGCTTACTTTATATTTTCCTAAAATATTTTAAAAATATAATGCAATAAGCAAAATATAGAATATTATCGATTCATAAACTTAAAAATATTCTGTAAAATTAAAAAACGATGAAGGTTTGAAAACGATGAAAGATCGCTATTGTTACATCTTCGTTTATATTGCATACGCAAAAAAGGAAGAAGAGGCCAATCGTGGCGTAGCATAAGTGTGCGACTATAAACGCAACGCTACTGGTTGTAGGTTCGATTCCCACACGAAGAAATGAATATTGAATAGTTTCATTTCCTCGCTTTGGTAACGAGGCAAAATGCCACGCAACGCTATGGCACCAGAATTTGGCAGAAAAGTGGGGAACAGAAGTGTCTTAATGGAAACTGGGTGTCTTAACGCTAGGTTCCCATATTCCCTCTTCCTACCCTTATTTGTGTGGGATACTTCGTGAAAAATAATAGAAAAATAAAACTAATATATTTATCCCCAAATGAAATTGAAAACTTCCCTCCATTCAATATCGCACCGTAACTTATTGGGTAAAGTTTTTTCGGAACAAATCGAAGTCTTTGTGTCATACAAAGCCATTCATCTTCATCAAGCAACACAAATGGATTATATTATCATGTCTATAATATATATATGTATGTATGTATGTATATCATTCTGACATCATCGCTGTGAATTTGCTGAGGTAGCGCCGCGCCCTCTTAATTACAATTTACAGGCTGTGGCACGTTTGTAAATGTAATTATAAAATTACTTGATAATAAACGTTAATAATGTATTATATAGCTTTTTATTATTTCCAAGGTAGAGTATTTTTAGGAAAATTATAAATTCGTATAAATGGAAAAATATTGTGTAATATATATAGGTACCTACCTATTTTGGATTTTAATTAAAAACCTTATTTTTACGTATTTCACTTATACTACGATTCTACGCATTACTAATACTTGCCTAATTAAAAGAAAATTGCAAATGACAAAAATGAGTTCACGACACGAGAATCAAACTAACAAAACAATATATAACAGAAACAACTACGCCTAGACGGAGTTACGTCTATATTTTAGTTTTAGTTACGGAAAATTACAATATTCTGTTAACAACCAGCTCAAAGAGATTCTAATGCAAATCAGTCACTGTAAAAGCCGTACTGATGAAATGCATATTGATTTTCATTTAATGTCGACTGCAAAGTAAATTACACTCGCATTGTTCTATATTCAGTATTCAGTGTTATAATGGCTTATTCGAAACTATTAATGCGTATTTCGATGGTTCGATTAATTAATGGGTAAATTTAATTGCAAAAAAATTATACATTTGGGTAAAAGAAAAATTCTTTATTATAAGCTTAACCTAGCTTAACCTAGTGTTTAGACACTCCGTTCCCATTTAGAAACTTCTGTCCCCCACCTTTCGCTAATTTCTGGTGGCATTGCGTGTTGAATGGCGGAATACAACGCCGAGGAAATGTAAATATTAAATATTTAATTTCCTCGAGGGAGTCAAACCCACAGCCTGTCGCATTTAGAGTTACACGCTTGCGCCACTACTGGCTTTATTTTTGTTATAAAATTTTTTTATTATGTAATATTAAGAACATTTCTCGTACATTAATAGAATAAAATATACTCTAAAGTCATTTTAAAACATAATTATGATAATATTTTTCTAACAAGTAAGTTCAACATATTTTTAGCTTTAGAAGCAACACAGTAAAAGTAGGTTTTACTTTAACATAAAACAACATTTACATTAGCTTTCTTAAAAAGTTAAAGAATATATTTGTGAACCAGAAGTTACTAATTTTCTTTTATTTAAATTATAATAATTTAAATATATAGTTAACACTAATAAAACAATGAATTAATCACAGAATGTGAAAGAATGGGTAAGTACATATTTTAATGTACTTTATGAAATAATTTCATTGAAGAATTATTTTCAATTACATTTCATAATATTTATATCATGAAGTAGATTTTACCAAACTTAAATGGGAACCTAGTTTAATATCAGGAGTGGGTTGCAAGGGGAGTCATTAAAAGTTTCAAACTAAGCTGCAATATCTGAACGTCATGACAAGACATTTATGAAACTTCATTTTCAATACTAGGCGCCATCTTATAAATAAATCTATGTATGTATATCTATATGCACTCGTTTTCAATGAAAATAACTACAAATAAAAATTTGTAATAATTTGTTTCTGCCAAATTTTATAATCGTAGGTCCACGAGAAAAAAGAACCCTTTCCAAAATAAAAGAACCCCTGGTTTTCGAACAAATTCTTACGGCTATCACTCTAATGTATTAATGTTCTAAGTTAAAGTAGAATCCACGTGTACTAATTTAAAAGTCAAATTAGATGCTAACTAACCAACCACTAAACTAAAATGTCTATAAAAATAAAGAATAATATTATTTATAGTATACGAAAACCAATGTTATATTAAATTTCAAAGAGAAAATAATGGCGTAAATCGGGCAAAGTTTCGTGGAAATATGAAACGGCTTTATGGCGCGGTATCATTCATCATCGTCAAACACTCGGGGATTCGGTCTAATTACATTATTTCTGTGAACAAACCTACCTGATGTCATCGCGGTGGATTTGCTGATCGAGGGGTAGACTATGTTCCAGTTATATGGAATTAGAAAGCTTTTGGTGAATTAATGAATTAAGTTATAGCTTAAGTAAAATATATATTCGATCCCCACACTGGAAGGAATGAATTATTATATATTCATATTTTCATTTTCTCGCTCTGACATAAATGCCTCGAAAGATTCAGCGGAAAGTGGGGAACGGAGTGTCTTCCCTCTGTCTACCCTGCTGTATACGAGATACAACGTGAAGCGGATGTATTTACATAATATGGTGTATTATTCGCAATATCAGTAACAAATTAAAGATTGTTACTGATATTGTGAATACTGATAGAGCATGCAATATTAATGTCAAATGCTTAATTTAAAAATTAAAGTAAAAATTAACTTTTCTTAAATCAATAAGTTTTCTAGTAATATTTGTAAAACAGACAAATATTTTAAGATAAAAGTTATCGTTAAAAAATTAAGCACTAATATGCTTAATTTTTTATATCGAAAAAGACACGATTCAGAGAAAAAAAATCATTTATATATACAGTGCCACTCGTCTTTTCATACTTGCCAGCTTAAACGTGAAAACCATAAACATAACAAGTTAGTTGGTGAAAAAATATAAATTTTAATTTAGTCTTGCGTGCACTCTGATAAATTGCTTTCTATTCTAAAAGGTATTTTTATGAAGCACAGTTTAGTGGCCTACTTACCCGCCGGGAGCAGCCAGCATCCAGCCAGATATTCCACTCATTCTGAATTTCGGCATTCGTTAATCTTCATTATCCTCGACCAATATTGCACCCATTCTAATTTAATGCCCTAAATTTGTACCAATACTAAAATTGTTTAAATATATTAAATTAATTGATTTTTTTTGAGGTTAGGAGTCGTCGTTCGTAGCGTTCATTTCTTCGCTATGCACTTCCATATAATGGTAAAATCTACCACCATGCTTCTAATTTAGGCGTCTAACCAAAAACGCATTTATGGTTAAAAAAATTATATTCAAGCATTTAAATAGACTACATAGTATTTTTAAGATAGCCCTCGACTTCTTTCCGCTGAATTCATATTCCGTCTATATATGAAACTAGCGGACGCGCGCAGCTCCGCTTGCTTATTTAGAGGTGAATTCTAATAAACCACGAAACATGTGTTCAATGAAATATTTTTAAGAGTCTAAATTTCAAANTTCGAATGTCTCTTAACAGTATTGAAATTATTTTTTTCAGATTTTTATTATTTGTCTATTTTAATTATTTTCTAATTTAATACACAATATATTTCATATGAAAACGTACAACGTAAATATTAGTGAATTGTCTTATGAAATGACTTTAAAATAAAAGATAACTATAAATATAACAAAACTCTTTATTAAGGTATTACAAATTATTTGTCATTTATAACAAAACATTATATACTTATAATGAAATAATTTCAGGAGGAAAACAATCGTCCTTCTTGTTATTTATTTAAAAATCGATACTTTGAAAACTTTTATCCCTTGCCAGCGAGTACTGAGTTTAAATTTCAGTAACAAGGTTAGACGGTGACACAATTTTATTTAGGTTACTACCACTTTTATGAGCTATGACTTTGTGTATGGAGATGTAAAGAAAAAAATAGATTGTCTGAATGCCAAATATTCATTGTGAGAATGGAAAAACGACATTGCACTCTACAATAATTACATTTTCACATATTCTTCTTAACGTAATCTATTTAAAATGATTAATAACGAGTTAACTTAATAAGTTTCATTATTTTTGAAGGCTATTTTTTTACATATAAGTTAAGATCACACAAATACTTCTGTTTAGTTATTTTTTATGCATACTTATAATAAAGACTTACTAGTTCCTTTTTAATAAAAAACTGCATATGTATAATTTGTGGCTGTCCACTCTTACGATACCCTTTTCTTATAAACAATCTCCAATGGATGCCAGACATTTATATATATTGTCTTAATATCCAGCAACGGATTTAGTAGAGCTGTTAATCGTGAAATAACTTTTAATACGTAGCGTATTACGCAATACCTTTAGACAAAATATATGAAAATAAAAATTAATAAAAATTGTAACTTAATTTTTTATCTCGAATCTTATCTTTTTACTTAGATTTCGGCGGAAAGGGACACAACACTAGGAACCTTAAACATGACTTTAAACTATAAAGAAAGTAAAAAACCTTACAAATATCGTCGAAAAAAATTTATCTTATGCCACAGTCAATTGTAAAGAGTGTAATAAAATAGAATTAAGAACTTGGAAACCAATACATAAGAAGATATTCCCATAAAGTTTTAATGATGGTAGTTGGACCACAAAGAAAACTATAAAATTTAAGACAGTAGTAAAATGTGTCTTTATAAAGAATTACTTAGGACATTTACTATAAAAATAAATTCAAGAAATAAAATAAGAGCGAAAATGTAAGGAGAAGAAAGCTTACGTTGAAGTAAGAATAATTTTAATAAAAAGTATAGTGCAATCTTATTAAACATTATAGTACGATAGAAATTTGAGATAAGATAATTTGTTTTTGTAATTTGGTGCAGATTATCTGTAATAAACGACTCAGACAATTCAAATTCAAGCTAAATGCCTAAAAAAGCAATAACAATATTTTTATATTTTTTTATTATTTATCGTTTTATTAGTTTAAGCCAACAAGTGTCTTAACCCTAGGTTCCCCTGGTTTAAGCGGGATAACGCGTGATACCAAAAAAAAAATTCGAACTTTCAAAATCTTCAATGTACCAAGATAGGAAATAATTTTATTTAAATTTGGTACGTACCCAGTAATCTACATAAAACGGGAATGTTTTCATTAGTCTTAAAAGCTTTACACATTGTATTTGATCTAAGATCCTCAATCCTTTGTAAGACGTGCTCGACGATAAGGGGTTATAAATCTGTGCAATTTTTTACGTTACTTCAAAGAAAATGAAGGTCAAGTAAGTAATTACTGGATTATCTGATAAGGGAAAATAAATGAGCCCCATTATGAAAACCTACAATAACTTTTATCAGTACAACTTTGTGTATTTTTATTTATCACCTTAAATTGTAAATCTTAATTATAATTAAGCTTTAGTATAATTAGATATTAGATAAGCACAGTTATAAAAAATACTTTGACTAACTGAAATTTTACAATTTTAAAGTACTTTAATTGATTTTTTTAGCACTTTTAAAAATAAGCTTATTCAATGAATACAATATGTATGTATTTGCACAAAGTAGCTCATTTGAATACATTTCGTTAATGAACTGTTTATACTCGTATTATTATAAAGCCTCTGCAGGTTGATAATATATTAAAATATTTTAGCAGGTTGGATGGAGTACACATAAGTGCAAACTAGCCTTATTTATAATAATACAATATTAACATTTTCATTTCGGGATTCCACTAGATAATTACAATAGCATATTATAGTAGGAGGTAAACATAAGTATACTATTAGCGCTAATGAAAGGAACTTGTGGATTGCCTGTGATAAAAAACTTCATAATCTACGTTTCAATTGTGTTCTTTTATGTCAAAATTTTAATTCTATATAAAAGACTAGTGGACCCGAACGCGGCTACGCCCGCTTAAACTGTATGAATATTTATTAAACATATTTATGAAATTATTTTCAGTTTTCAATAGAGAGATGCGTTAAGCAAGTTCATTTTGGGTGCCGTTTTCTAACAACAAACTTTGCAAATCGTTGCTTAGCAACGCGACGGTTGTTATTAACATGGCGGAATAAATTGCATGTCAAATTAATAAGTATTTTAATATCCTATATCTTATAAAACAAAGTCGCTTTTTGTGTCTGTCTGAACTTTCTAACTCTTCTTCTTCTAAACCACCCAACGGATTTGGATGCGGTTTTCACCATTAGGTCGAGTATTTCTCANTTTTTTTTAAGTAGTTATTAATATGCTGTTGTTTTCTGTAAAATAAAATAAATAAAAAAATAAATAAAAATCCGTTGGGTGGTTTAGAAGAAGAAGAGTTAGAAACAACAGACAGACACGAAAAACGACTTTGTTTTATAAGATATAGGATGTACCTTAGATAGCGATACTAAAAATCCTAAGATTATTATTTCGTAATCATTCCGTAATTATAAATTAAAAGTTTCACTAGTTAGACTCTGTCAAAATAAAAGTTCTGTCTATTTAATAGATTTTCCTTTTTTTACTATAAAATATCTTGTAACCAAAAAATATAAATTTTTGTATCGAAACAGTCAAAAAAAATTAAAATAAATGATTTCCATATTTCTCATTTCTATTATGGTTATCGGGATACTGTTTAAAAATGCACTAAAACTTAGTATAAATATTTTAAAATAGAGTTTGTGTATGTAATAAAAAAATATTACAATGAAGCCAAGAAAACCTCGACTGCTATTGTAACATTGTTTGTAGTCTCTCAGAAGAAGAATATAAGACCTAATCCGCAACTGCGCTTGAACTGCACAGTCCTCACAATTTAAAACTTCAGAAAATAGGTTATGATACCTCTTACTTCAGCGTGATCGTGGGTACTTAAAAAAAACGTATTGAATTATTAACGTAAATGCAAGAAAAGGAAATAAAATAGTTTTTGTTTAGTTTTTTAACATTTGTCAATACTTATACTATAAAATATGATTCCCTGAAGTTTTTATTTCTGGTACGTTAATTAGCTTGCGCTTATAAATTAAAGGTAGAGTCACTTTAACACTCAATACTAGATTTAGATTAGATACATAAATAAGATTTACGTCAGGGTGTTACGTTGATTACCTATGTTCCTTATATATTACTACAATATTTAAAGGAAAATGAAAAATACCTATTTCTGTTCATTATTCTATCAGAATTGGATTAAAATAAAAAAAAAAAAAATATAATACTGTTGCGTAGTTTAATTAAATTTTGGGAATCTACTAACGCTATTTGGTAACTAACTTATAACGTTACCATGAGACATGTTTTTCCGTTAAATAACATATACTAATTAAAGTAATTAAAAAATCTGTGATCGTTAAGTCGTATTATCAAGCTAAGCCAACAGTCCAGTGGGACATCAATCAATAGAATTTTTCTAAATCCTTTAATTCTTCCGATTGCCTTTGCTGAGGACGTTTGAGACCAATAAATCCGGATTAGACTATCTTGCCCCGATTTTCTGAATAACTTTTCTATCAGTAGGGAATTTATGGACGTCACTGACATACTTTAACTTTAAAGTTTACTATTTTTAACATACTTACCGGTAAGGAGCTTTATAGAATTACTAGATTTTTGTTTGTGGCTTTAGTTATATTCATGTAGGATGATCCGTGTGAAAAATTTCATGTAGGTGTACACGTAGATCTGCACAATTTTCTATGAAGATTTTATTTTATTCTTCTTGGCAGTTCATTTCAGTTCTTCATTTAGCTGAAGGAACCTGCAAATAAACTAAGACTATCAGTTATTTTAAGACTAACTTTCTGTTCTATTATATTATTGACTTACCAAATAAAAGTTTAATAATTTAGTATTTTGAAAAATACCTTCCACAATCACAAATGAAGTAAAAGAATCTTATGTAATTTAATATTTTAGTTAAATTTTCTCACTAAATACCAAGTTTTCATTACGAACACGCAATGTTTACACCACTAGTTGTGCCAAAGGCAATAAACACACAGTTGGAAGCGATATATTTCGATTTTTATTTCAACTCGTCCAGTAAGTTGGGCATTCATTAGTTTGGTGTCTATCGATCCGGGGCTCGAATTGAATCCGGGTCATCGAAATTTATAAATATAATTGGAGTTCAACGAACTACCTACCTATTTGGAATATTATCTGTATGTATTCACTTTATTTTATAGTTCATAATAATATAACCAGATTTTCTTATTATTATTATACCTAATTTAAAATTAACCGCTAACCTGCTAAAATCCTCAACTTAAGAAGTGTAGATGCTAATTAGATTAAACGTATCCTAATTTATTGTTGTGCTCTGTAATGAAGTAAAACTTTCAATTTTTTAATAAAAATAAAATTAAATCTCTGAGGAAAACTAAAATATTTTTCATATTTATTTACAATGACGAAAGTTACACAAAGGTGGCATTAAAACGTCGATGTCCATAAAAATATAATATGGCACGAGAACAATAACGGTGAACGAGTGTCCTCCTTTTAACCCTCTTTATGGCATCCATTTTAGTGAACTTCAAACTAAAATACGCTTACTCATTGTTTTATAGGAAATAGGTGATAAAATGTGAAATATATTTCACGATGACATTTTTTTTCAACACTCATAAATTGTAACAATATCTATTTTATATACCATAGTAACAAAAGGAAGCCTAATTTTCTAGATCTTAAGTGGCAGAACTTAATACCGCTCTTTGTCTTGTTAACAGTGCGAGGAATGAATATATTAAATAATTCATTTCCCCTCAACGGGAATCAAACCCACAACCATCGCGTTTCAATCAGTGACACTGCCCTACGACGCCTTTATGGTTATTTGTCTTAATAGGAAATGTGAAATAAGCTTAATGTTTTGTATTTTACCAAAAATCCCTTTTCATATGCTTGACAACTTAAACTTTTTAATTTGCTACCATACAAAAAGTATACAGTAAACTTTCTTCAAAATTTTATTTTGTAGAACACGTTTCATCAATCAACCGTGGTCCCGCTGACGACCTACATTACCTTTATACAACTAAACAAAGCTATTTTTGTGCCTTAAAATCGGTCAACCGTGATTAGGGAGCTTTACTCAATCTACAATGGATTTGGTAAAAAATTGATAAAAGATTCAATGCTTATCATACCGAGTTAATGACATAGCAGGTGAATTATTATTTTATCCTCTGGTACCTAAAATATTACCTCTGGTACCTTAATATGAAAACAAATTTCTTCATTACAAAGACCTGAAACCCTCATATATAAAATCTAGATAAACAAATAAATCTTCGCCTTCCAATCTCACACACAAGGTACTATAACTTACTTTACCCCAATAAGTTTTGTATTAAAACTTCTTTTTCTTCTATCTGTTACCTGTAAAATCTATATTTATTTTCATACTATTCTTGAATTTAGTGTTAGTTTCATATGTCTTTCTTTCCTTCAGCTTTATGCTTTTTCCCGCATATTTCTATTACCTCTTTGTTTAAAACTAAGTCATAGCGCATTTAAATGACTAGAAACTAATTCACATTGCTGCAAATGAATGAAACATTTATGAATTTTTAGAGGCCAGTCTTGGCGCAAAGGCTTGTGACTGTAAACTGGTGGGTTCGATTTCCACTCGAGGAAATGAAATATTAAATATTTTCATTTCTTCGCTCGCTTCGCTGATGTCGAGGCAAAATGCGACGTTAAGTTCCGGCAATCACCACGAAATGCACGCACAAAAAAAAAAGAAAATATTTACCTGACATTAATAACACTACGTAGATATACAATCCAATACAATTTCAGAAATCTATGCGCTATAAATGTCCAGGATTTGAAGCAATTTACGATTCAAGCATTCGTGTATCAGCTATTTTCGGGCATGACCTGCCCCGGTATGTCAGAAGGCTAAATAACTTACCTCGTTTCTCACGAAGACATATTACTGTCGTGCGTTCCATTTCGCTAACTCGCATAGCACTCAAATGTTTTCTACTATCCACCAGTAGTCAAGTTATTGTGTATAAGATGGAAATTTTAAAAAGCCGGTCAAGCACGAGTCGGACTCGCCCATCGACTCTTATTTTTGTTGTAAGCTGTAACTTCTTGTTCAATTTTATAATTACAAGGAGATCCACGGGAAGTACCCTATATTTGGAAAACGCGACTAATTTTATACAAAATGTAAACCACCCCCTCTCTCCTCTGCTTCCTTTATTGATTGTGTTGATTTAGAAGCTTAATTTTTTTTCTTTGCTCCAAGGGACCTTAAATCTTTTATATTAATTTGCGCTCGATACTTCCACCCAATATTAGATAAAGATTATTAGATAAATAGTCCTAACAGATAGACAACAAAGTGATCCTATAAGAGCTCTTTTATTTCTTCTGAGATACGGAACCCTAAAAAAAGAGTATATAAGAGTTCCGTTTTTGTTTTTGAGGTACAGAACACTACACTTACACTTAAATATACTCTTTCTTACTAACATAGAATAAGCACACAAATGAGATATAGTTTTAGATACATAAAATGCGAAAATTCTTCACAGTTGACTATTGTACTCGTATATACGAGTAATATTTTCGTATACCATTTGGAAGCTTCCCTAACTGTGTATTTTTCGTAGAAATTCTAAATTCAAATCTCAAATATATTTGACAAACATATTTTTATGTATCTATGCCAGACGTATTTGCACCGTGTTAAAGTGAAAGCAGCATTCAATGAATTTTGATAGTAAAAATTGTATTTTTCAAACCGGTATTCTACCTTACTGTGTAACTTAGCAAATAATCAAAATGGAAAAGTCGAATTGGGACCGCAAAAACAACGAAGAAAAAGCAAAATATTTCCATTACGTTCATTCCACAACGAAGATATGTGGTTTAAGATATTTCAAAAGAAAATAAGACCTTTAGCAATCAGAAACATAGTATTTTTAACCAGAAGAATTCACGATCAACCATTCCTTTCAGTAACTAGCTTTGAACGTCACAGCTCACAAAGACTGGGTGGGGGGTGGGCGACCGGCAACCGCTCATCTAGGCGATAACTCTGTTCGATTAGATAGCGACCCTTATTGTGCTTGACCGCTCGAGATGACGTTACCTTTACTCTTGGCCTCTTGGTGTGATACGGTTGACGATATCAGTGTTGATTCGATACTATCGTATTAATTTTGATAATATACTCTCTAAAATATTTATTAGAAGGTTTCTTTAATTAATATTAGATTTTAATAAGTTAATAATTGAAAACGAACAGTTATTCAAGTGTATAAAACAAAAACAATAATAAATATCACATAGGGGAGGATCGGGTAGACGTCCGGGGCTACCAGACTTTCTCTTAAACCAATAAATTCTTCACAAATTTCTCTAGAAAGTATCTATCTGTTTCACTTAAAAGTAGAAATTGATTTAAGATGCTTTTAGTTTGCAGAACTGCTATAAGAGCTTAAAACTCTCAAGAGAACATTGTAAACATGATGTCACTTGTTAGATAACTTAACTGAGTAGTAAGAATTACTTATTATATTATTATTTTGATAAAAATGTGAAAAAGCAGGAAGCTCTGAAAATTTAAAGAGTATTTAAATTACTAATTTTCTTAATTTTCATATGAAATTCTATAATAACTTAATTTACACATATTATACAAAGTAAATGATATCCCTGCAAAACTAACTATCTACCTATTTAACCAGATTGTATTGAATATAAGAAAAAAACAATTGTGGCCCGTCGTAATGCAGGGACTCAAATGCGACTGGTTGTAGATTCAATCCCCACTCGAGGAAATTAAATATTTATTTAAACGTATATTTTCATTTCTTCGCTCTGTTGTCGAGACAAAGCACGACGTTGAATTAATCCACGCAATGCCACCAGAATTTGGCGGAAAGTGGGGAACGGAGTGTCTTAACACTAGGTTTCTTCTGCCTGCCCTTTTGTATGCGTGATACAGCGTGAAATTGATAAAAAAAAACAAGAAAAATGCAGTAATTTCTTTTCCCTCAATGTAATTTTACAATCTGGGCAAGTCGTTATATTAAAGTGAATTGTTTAAGTTTGTAAAAGTTGAATATATCTGGAACTCGGCCTCTGCTAATAAAAGTTTGCAACTTCTCTTTGTTATAATCATCATATTTTCATTGAACTGAGATTTAAAATACATTTAAAGTAAGTTTTAACACAAAACTTGTTGAACTATTGAGCTGGCACAATAAATTCTGTAAATTTATTCACATTCATAAAAATAGCTAGTTTCTAACAAAAATGAATAAGAATCATATTTTATACATTTTTATATTAATAAACATATAGATATTCATGTAAAAATTTAAAATATTTTCAAATAAACCAAAACGTACGAATTCATTTCTAATAAAGTAAATATTTATTTCGCCCACACAAATATTTAGTCGGTCCCGGTGGATATTAAGAAATTGCGACGTTGGGGACCGCCTCTATAGTACACGAGTCACGGAAACAGGTGAAAAACGGTATACTTATGGTTGAATCGTTACGATCTTTTCAAATATATTTCCAAAGAAAAAATATATAAAAGTCTTTATTTAACGACTCAATAGAATCAAATATCTCAATGGGACTGTAAACGTGACAGGAAGTGGGTTCGATTCCCACTGAAGCAAATGAAATGAAATATTTAATACTTTCAGTTCCACCACTCAAAAAACAATACCTCCAGAATTCGGCGGAAAGTGGGGAACGGAATGTCTTAACACCAGGCTACCTCTACCTACCCTGCTAATACGGGAAGCTATAAATAAATCTAAATTTTAATATTTATGTTTACATGATTACCATATTAGGTAAATTCGTGTGTTTTATTTATTATGCTTAGGATATAATATAAAACCATAGTTTTGGTTAAGTGTTTATATAGTTGAACTAAAATAAAAAGAAATTTCAAAAAGCTTTATAAAATATTAATATTGGAAAGTATCTGCAAATATCGTAAGAGATGTCTCGAAAACTATTGTCCTCTCAATCGTTTCAATACATTATTTTATAAGTGAACTTTATTGTTATAATATAACAAAAGTCTGTTCGCATTAAACCTATATTTCAAGATAGCGGACTGAGCTTTCAAGACTACAAATGGTATCGCATATGTCGACGTACATAGTGTTGTGTACCTGACCGATTTTATTTTACGTCCTGTTGTAAATCTTTTTAGATATTGTATTTCCAACTTATTTAGTTAATTTTTTTTCAGCTTCACTCTGTATCCCGCATACAGGCGGGCAGAGGGCCGCATACGTTTCTTTCTTTCAGCCACATTTTCGAGGAATTGCATGTCGATTGACAGAACTTAACGCGCATTCCCTTGTTACCACAGCGAAGAAATGAAAACAGTAGTAAATAATAATTTATTCCTTCGAGGGATAATTGAACCAACAAGCGTCACATTCAGTCACACGCCACTGGGCTACGACGGTCTTAGTTACTTACTTTTTTATTATATGTATTCTATATATTTTATTATTAAATATATAAATATGTATATGATTCCCGCATTTTAAAGTAAACGTTGTAGTTTATTATTCTAATTCGTCTAGATAGATAGGTAGGATAGGTAGGTCTAATATATATACATTATATACAAATAATATATATACCTAAATTAGATTTAAAACTACCGCAATTGTTTACCTCATAACTGTGCTACAAAATGACATCAATAATAATATTTATTAAAAACCTTAAAAGAACCAATGTATTAACATTAAAAAATACAAACAATGTAAAAATTTTTTGAATAATATTTTAATTGTTATAATTTTTTCATTTATTCTTAATAAAAAAATTAACATAAATCCATGCTCATATATGGCACGGCCTTTATTGTGTTCGAAATTGCTACTTGTAGTGCACTTGCAAATCATACTTCCACGATGAATGGAAGAACGAATGGAATGGTAATCGAATGAACGTTAAACACAATGGCTGCCGATTTTCCTGACCGGGTTTCTGCAGGTCAGCAATTTATTGTTTGCCTGATAAAGTCCGTCTGACACCTCATTCATTCATCGGGTCATTAGATTACTTGGTTTGATTTATTCGATGATTCTAGATACTGAGGCCGGCCAAGTTTCAAAATTATGACGTTACTCAATTTTAAACTTATGAAATTAAAGTTACAATCGATTTTTTATCTACGTTTTACTGTTTTATCTTAAATTCTTTTAATCATCATCAAATAAAAAACTTTGATAAATAATGGAAATTAAATTAAATATGTGTATTTTGATAAAACAGGAGAGTCCATGGTCACTTTTTGATTGTGAATTTAATTACTACTTGTATTACTTTTTGTATCTATATTTATTTTTTTATAATCTGCTTTTATTATTTTAAATATTGTATAAGTTTAACCTTCATTCAACCTTAACCTTTAAAAGTTCATATATTAAACAAATATATGTTTTATAAAAAAAAAATAATTTAAAATATTAAGTTGTTTATAAAAAAAAATTGCAATTCAATTGATTTTGTAGACAACTCTATATCCGAGTTCATTACTTTTGTGCATTGACTGTGAAAATGTGCTATCGCAAAGAAGCGCTCTGTTACAAAAATTCTACAAAAAGAAAATGAAATACGAGAAATGTGGAAGTTATCATTATTTGCGAGTACTTGTTCAGAGCATTTTTCCTATTTCACTTCAAGCTTAAATTCAATTATACAAATATCTACACGTATATTCGTATATACCTATATATTTGTACATAATATCTTAATAGAAATCGCTAATTATTAGTTATAAACAAGTATATATATATACTTCAGTGATTATGTAATTTTATATAGAATTACTTTAGCGATTGTTTTCTTAATTCTGGGAATATTTAGATAATATTTTCATTTTATATTGAGAAATAATCTTTAAAACGGAGCTAAATTAACACAAACTGTATAAATTACAATGTTATTCTTGTTTCTTGAAACTAGCTTTTCATATAATATGAAATTTCGGTTTTATTTACTGACACAATATACGATACAAAACCTAAACTTGAATACCGTGCCTTATGAATATTCGTTTAATATTATATTTTTCCTCTTCGCAATTTCATACTGTAATAGTCTACCGTCCCGCATATAAAAGACAATCACTTAGTATACGAACAAGAACATAATCATATGTTTTGTTATAATATTGAACATAAAAAAGCCCTACTACTTTGTAATTATTTTCTTTTATTTCTTAACGTCATGCATAGTAGGGTAGCTAGAGGGAACCTAGTGATAAAACACTCCGTTGCTATTAAATATTTAATTCGCGAGTGAAAATCAAACCCACAACCGTCGCGTATACAATCGCACGCTTGTACCCCTGTTGAGGAATGTATAAAAAAAATATAAGAAAACAATTTATGAAAACACCTTGTTTTTTAAATTATGTTGGTGTAACGCTTTGATCTAAGTGAACTAAGGAAAATAGATTACCTTAACTTTGTTGTGAACGAAAAAAACGGCATCAAACTTACTTACAGTTGCTTACACAAAACAATGAATAATAAGACAAAGGAACGTTTCAAGGCAGTTATCTCTGAAAGCTTGTCAAATACTCTTAAATATAAACAAATCTTGCAAATAAACGTTTACAAAGTTGAATCATTTACAATGTATCGCTTGAAGTCCTGAAGTGTTCTATTAGTTGGTTTGTAATAAAACTAGATTTACAATTTTGTTGTCGTTTCGTTTTTTTGTCTCGTATTAAACAAAATCGAATAATTTTATTAAATTAAAATCGATTTTACATGAAATTATGTTATTTATGTATATAGTCTTACTAGCATAAGGCTTAATTTATTAATTAATTTATTAGTTTTATTAAACTAATTTAATTTATCTCGAATATAATCTATATATTAATACGTAAAGCAAAAACTTTAGACCACTTTTTACGAAAAATGCGCGGACGGAGGAGTATAAAATTTGGCATACTTATAGTTTATATGTAGGAGAAGTGCAAAACCCTAATATTGTTCAATAATAATGCTTATAAAGTACATTAAACCAATAAATAAAACATTAACACCACCATACATTTGACAGTATTTACAATACTTTTGTATTTATAAAGTTAAATACATTATAATTCGCATCAACGGGTCCGCTAATGAATAATAACTATTAAAACTAAATTTGAAAACAACTAATATTCAACAAATAACTTGTTCGAACACAAATAGAACCCAATTACAAATTCCGGCAACATGCAGCACTCACTATACAAACAATGTAAATTCCTGTGGAGCATTTCGTAATGCATGTTTAATTTTTACTTTTACTTTTATAAAGTAATAAAGAGAATATAAAGCGAATACAAAATACATAGTAGCAATATTAGCTTAGTAAATAAGCTATGAAGCTAATTTACTTTTTATATTTTACTGTATGTAATAATTTATAACACTTTAAATATTCTAATACAATGTAAATAAAGTTATTAATAAATATAGTTACTTTCCATTATAAAATACAATATATACTTTAAAAATGTAGAAGAGAACGTCTCCCATCTGCTCCATGATAGAGTTGCATAAAAAATTAACTTATATATAGCTTTATTTTAGCGTACACTTTATTTATATTTTCATTGTTTAATATTTGTTCACAAAGACTCGTTACGGTAACTTCTAAGCTTTGTCAAGGGACTGTTTAATACAACTCGCGATTGGAACAAACAATACTTACTCTGAGCAATCTTCTCTCATGCATATTCATGCTGCCAATAATCCGTTTTATTCTCTTATCACTGGATATAGCAATATGAATCGGGAAATATAGTTTTAATTTCAGCATAAAATAGAAATTATTCACATATTGAAATTAAATAATTTAATAATAAATGGCCTCAGGAACGTTACTTACTTATGTAGTCGGAGAGAACGAAGGACGTTACTTTTCCATCATAAATCTTTTATGCCAGTCTTTCATCATTCATTCGTTCGACGTAGTCAAACCAGCTAGGTATCCAGGATAGCCAGAGAGTCTGACTGCCCCGCTAGGGATAAAGCGTAAGGCTAAGTAGACATAAGTATTGGAGCGTTTGATAATACAAATGATGAAGTAAAAAAGTTTTTGAGCAGTCCTACTACATTGTGATTGCATCAAATAGAATTTAAAAAATCACACAACAGGGTAGGCAGAGGGACCCTAGTGTTAATGCACTCCGTTCCCCACTTTCTGAGAACTTAACGCCGCGCTTTGCCTCGACATCAGAGCGAAGAAATGGAAATATAAACGTAAATAAATATTTCGCTTCCTCGAGTGGGGTTTGAACCCACAACCGTCGCGTTACAGTCACACCCTTGTGCCACTGCGCCACGACGGACATTACAATTACATATTGAATGTCGTTTGTTTCGACAGAATTGACAAAATAAAGCTTGTTTGAATTTGAAAAGTTAAATTGCTTACAGTCGGCATCGATTGATGAGTGGGCCATTCCGTCGCTGCTGCCATTTTCCTTTGTGTGTATCTAGATCTCTGTAGCGATGTAAGTTTAAATATCGACATACACTTAGGAATTATAAAAATACATATATTCTAAAATAATTTTCTTGTCTATTAATATGACGTTGTAATTCTTACAGATTGAAACATAATTTATACATTGCACGTGACGTTTCTAAAATATAAAATATACGAATGAAATTTCACAAGCAATTCTATGAAGGAAATTAAAATGCAATTTCAATTTCTTTCAGAAAGCGCTACGTTAATACCTGGTATTGGTGTATTAAAAGCATATAGAACTGTGATTGAATTCATCGTAATAACCATCTATCGATAAACTAGAATCGTTAAGGGCTATTCATATTTCACAGCGACGCGACGTATAGCACAATCCGCATTTGCCCACTCTAGATGAAAAATACTTCACACATCTGCACAGTTTTTCTATTAGAATGAAATATTGCTTTATTCTCCTAGGTACATATCGTTTATCTTAGTTGTTTCACCGGAGACTGTACTTGTAATATATTGTACGGTTGAAAATATAAATTACTAGTGTATTATAAATATACGTCATTTCGTTTCGAACAGCTCGTTGCCTATTGTTTGCACAGAATTAAATGTTTATAGAGAACGTTCAGAATTAATTATTGTTTAGACTGACCCTCACGTTTGCCTGGTCGATTAATTGTTAGTTTAGGTCAGTGGATGGGTAAAATTATGAATTATTATATGGAAGAATATTAACTTTTTATTTATTTTATCTCGTCTAGTTTTTTGTCATTGTTTTATTATAATATGATGTATTAATATCTAGTGTTATATAAATATTAGTAAGCAATCATTCGTATACTATATTTATGTAACACCAATTCAACTGTAACAGTAACCACTCATTTAATTGTATAAAGTAAAATAAAGTACGAGTACGTACCACTTACAAGAGCTGTTGCATTTTGAATATTCATTTTTCATACTTCTCTCAGTTGACTCCAACAGTTAAATAATATGTACAGAACGAATGTGGAATATTTATGACTATGGAGTCCACACACACATTACATATTTCGATATAAAAGCGACGTATAGTTCACTTATTTCATCATATTATTGTCACAACAGCTTTGGCGTGCAGTGGGGCGGAATTGCAACGTACGCTCTGACGTGCTTGTTGCTGATTTTTCAAACATTTTCGTTATATTCGAGATCCTTTTGTAGTCAAAATTTACAACTTTTAAAGGCTTCTTACGTTTTTGTTTGACTTGTTTTTTTCTGTTAAGTCGATACTGAAGATTGTACAGCTTAGTTACATAGTAAATAAATGTTTTTTATATTTTAGTTATAAAATTCTGCACATTGTTACAACATTTTCAGCAACAGCATTATAATAAGTTTTAGATATTTGAAATTTAGTTGAACAAGAAAAACGTGAAATCTTATAAAAATATATATTGTAGCAACAAGTCATAAATATATTTTAAATTATTTTTTACTATCAACAGTTGAAGGGTTCATCCAAACTCAGAGCCGTCTATTTTAATATAATCGTAATATCTGGCTTTAATTAATTTTTCTTCTTTTCATAGTGCTTCTCTAACTTCTCCAACTAGTGAAGGTTGGCTGTCAATTTCGCATATTTAGTCTTGTCTTTGATTAGAGAACCTAGAGAGGACTCAATTTGAAAAATTGTGAGTTGAGTGCAGAAACTTAATACCACGCTTTGAGTAGGAATCCACAACCATCACATTTATAGTCAAACGCCGTCTGACATTTACAATAAGTAAACTTAACTTTTATTTTACGATAAGTAAGCTATAGAATAAAAATGAAAAAAAGTAACTAAGCTACAAGCGGTATAGTAACAGGTAAATATACAACAGAATTCTACTCCTAAAAATATTCGAAAATAAAAATAGAATACATTTACGAAAATTTAAAGGTACGCTCGTAACGATGTAATTTGAAATATGGTACTATTACCCTAAAAGTGTAATACACTCAACGCACGTTATAGCTTACCAGATTTTATATTCGCGGCACAGGGCATACATTATGCGTGCTCATGCGAGGTAAATGTATGATAACAATGACCTACGTCTCCTATACTAGTACCTCTGGTTTTGGGACGTGATGTGTTTCAGTATATGCCAATTTATTTATTTATTAAAACAGAAATCTTTTATATTATAAAATAGGGTGTTCCTGCCCTACTGCCTTATGAGTGAACGCACTGAAATGATAAAAAATACAATAAATACAACTCTTTGAAGGAAACTGATGTATTTTTTTGTATTTGCTGTTTGTTATTTCTGATAAATTAGAATCTGAAAAAATAGAAAATAAATTGCAACAAAATTAAGGACATTGAATGAAAAAAAATACTAATTCATATATATATATTGTACTTATTTGAGAATAAATCGCAAAACAATAAATAACTCAATTATCATAAGTCTAAGGAATGAGTATGCAGTAGATTAAAAAACCTCTACAATCTAAAGCACATTCTACCTTGATGCATGATAAACTATTAACTTTATACCATTAACCTACTTCGTATCGCCGATGTATTTACATGAAAATCAATACACTTATCGTAATAGGAATCTATCGATAGACTGAAAGACTTTTTTAAGTTTTTTGTTTTTGCAATGTGTATTAGCAATCCAATAAGTTACATATTGGCAGATACTTCGCAAGCAAATAGATTTGAAATGCATTATATTCTTTGTAGAATTTTC
>JAKRZM010000402.1:753282-790479 GCA_036379175.1 Heliconius cydno galanthus
GTTGTGGGCTCGATTCCCAGACGGAGAAATATTAATATTTTCATTTCTTCGCTCTGGTAACAATGAAAAGCGTGACGTTTTATATGCAGGATACACCGTGAAGCTGCAAAAATAGTGTAATATTTACACTTATCTCAATAATATAGTAATTGTTGAACATAACGCGTGCAAAGCGTGTTAAAGTTAGAACAATATTTCAAGATGCCGCATAAAGTCACACTTAAGTTATCACGTGTGCTCGTATGTTAATGTTATTTTGAAGGTAAGTTTAAGCAACACTTTGAGTTATGGGACTAACTAACCTCGATGGATCTACATAATATGTATAAAGTAATAATTATAACAGTACCTACTATCTAAATTTAAATTATTAATTTCTGTTTTCTTATGAATTTTTCCATAAAAATTACTAAAAATACGCTTTCCATGTGACTCATTCTAACACGAATAATTTATATTTGTAATGTAAATGTTGTATGTTTTTTAATATATATGTCCTAAGAAAGAAAGAACTTGAGAAGAGTCTAGTTCTTTAAAATCACATCAATCTATTTTTTGTTTCTTATGTTTTAAGTGCAATAAGGATTATATATAACATTTTAGACTATGTAAACTAAACATATTTAATTATATCATGGGAAACAGCAAAAATAGTCAAAAAAAAGACAATTTTCATATACATTTTCTTTAGTATGAAACATTTTAATCTATAAAATCTGTTTGATATTTCAGGATTAACGGCAGTCTTCGTACGTACTCGTATATCCGAGCTGAATGGAAGCCGAAGCTCCTTTACGTTAGCAGGCTGTCCAATATTCTCTCTTGAAAAATATTATAAAAATAAAACTAAGTTACTTTTATTTTTATTATATAAACATACATATTCACTTTTCAATATAAATGTACACAGCTTCTTGGAAATGATATTTATAAATTGTATTTATTAGTTCATAAGAACCGTGAATTGTTGATAACTTGAGAAATAAAAATTCAAGATGTTTTGCAAGTTAAAGGAAAATAAGGTACTTCACATCTCGGAACAATTTTTCCGCGTTATGCTTCGAGATATAGTAAAATCTCCTGACACCCATTTTACGGAAATTGTTTATACTTTATTATACGATCCATATTTTGCGGTGTTGTTCTGAAAAAGTTTTAGATTGCATAAATATTTTCTAAGGTTGACGCATTATTTTTTTAGTTATACGAACGAGGTGATGCAATATAAGCAAAAGTTAAATCAAAAATAACAGCCGCTATTTTGCCTCTACTGAGTATTTCTTTTAATTATATTTCTTTACAATATGTACCAACAACGTCTCTACGTATTTATCTTTCAGCCATGTTCTAACACTTACTATCTAAATAGTACAATTTTAATTAAATTAAAAACGCCAGTGTGATAAACTATAAAAAGATTAAAACATTGAAGCACGAGAGGCGAGTAACTCGTGAGTGCGAGCAATAATTGGCGACTCGACGCTGCCTCGGCGCCTCGAGTGCCTCTAAAGTCCCTTGACATACATCCTTGCGACGCCCGCGGTTCGCTCCGTATATTTTTAAATGTTAAAATTTTTGAAGCAGCATCAGAGGAAGGAGATTGCATTTGCCATCGTTTTTCAAAAGTTTCGTCTGCTTGATAAATTGTATTAAAACTACTCTCTAGTAAATTATTTTTAAATCAGCTGTCGCTTTTTTGTTTCCCGCACTAGACGTGTTTACAATTTTGTGAGTTTAAATATTGTTTTTGTCCTTTGTCTCTTTTATTGAATTATAAATAAATAAAAAAAACTTACTTCAGTTATATAGTCTATACATAAACTTCTATACAAGACTTGACACAGATCCATGTTAATTTTCAGCCTCAGGTAAAAGAATGAATATCATTAAAAAACAAATTTAGCGGTAGTCTTAAAAGATGTTTAAGATTTTCAGTAAAAATCAACTTTTTAAAAAATATTTTTATGAAAATTACCGTAAAACAGCTTCATTATACACAAAGTTAGACTAATTCTTATATTTAAATAAATTGTATTTCACAATTCGTCTCTAAGTTTGAGTGTTTTGGGAATTCTTTACAAAATTTCTTTTCTTTCAACAACTCCCAAGGACATCTGCTTGTGATATTTGCTGTTATTTATAATTGTTCTGCTTCTTTTTTACTTGGTAACATTAAAATAAAAATATGTTTATATATTTTTTTACTTATTAAACGTTTTTAGTACCTATCTTACTTTCTATGGTCATTTCGATTTATTTTTCATAAATCTTGATATATAAATGTAATGATAAATGATAATGATTTACAATTATTTATTCTTTTATTTTCAGGTTTAAACTGGTCAGATGAGCTTCAAATACTTAGATTGTAAGTTTTATTTCACTGAATATTTAAATTACCTAAAATTTTAAGTTTGTTTTTTATGGACCTCAACGCCACGTCTGGTATTACCAGAGCGGGGAAATAGCTTAAATTAGATCTTACAATTACTTAACTTCCAAGTTAACTAAGCAACTTCATTACACTATTTAAACTTTAGCAGCACTCAAAAATATATTATATATATATATATATATATATATATATATATATATATATATATATACTCTCTGCTCTGGTGGCACTCATATTTATCTTGACAACAAATCTAATACAAACAAGTCTGAAGTTTGTGACAAGTTGCCCATTACTCTTTATTTCGCGACAAATTAGATTGTTCTCCAATGTCTTGACGTCAAGTTTTTACGTTCTTTTAGCTGTAACAATGGTATTTTATATGATAAACAGGACGCTTACCATCACTGATACTTTTAAGTTTTATTTAATAAAATATATATATTTAAATTAAACTAAGTACATACTTAAAGACGCATAAAATAGTTGGTAAAATTATTTAAAGTAGTCTAAGTATTCTTATATTCAACACAGTTACCTCATTAATATTTAAATTATGACGTAAATATTTTATATGAATAATAATTAACTTTCATAGTTCACAGGGGATATGCTCATCGATGTTTGTTAAAAGGAAAACGAACATAATTAGCTTTCAATATTACTAGGAAATTTGTAAGAGAGATTATTAATTTTGATCAAATAGCCTTTAAGTAATGAAGCTTTTTTAAATCTGTCATAATTTTCATTATTTCTTATAGTTTAACTGAACTCTTAAGGTTCTTCATCAGATCTTCCACATTATGATTTTTTTATGTGAAAATGCTTATGATGTTCATCACATATCTTGTTAGGGCAGCATTTCATATTTTTTTAATAATTTAACTATATTATTAAATTTCTGCAGTTAGGTGTGCTGGCACATCTGTGTGCCAGTCTTTAAGATAAATCGAGTAAAAAGCGGAGAATGGAGTGTCTTGACAAATAGAACAGCATAGAACTGAAAATAAATAAATAAATAAATAAATAAATGCTTTATTCAGTAATTAAATTTTACATATACACTCTAATTTCGTTAGAATATGGAAAAAACAAGACAACAATTTAGTAGAGGTGAGCGATGGCAGCCGTACTAGTGTAAACTGTGTCACAGCTGCCAGCATCTTTGCCCCTAAGAACTATTTCGATGACAAAAGTTATATATTATATATTATATATAATATTCAATTATAGTTTACTACTACACTAAAAAAATGAGCTTCACACAATACCTCGCATCCAGCAGGTTATGCAGAGGGAACCTAGTGTTAGGTAACTCCGTTCCCCACTTTCCACTGAATTTAGGTTCGAATCCATAATCAGTTGTGTTTATAGTCAAACACTTATGCCCTGCGTCACGAACGAACAACTTATAATTAAAATATTTAAATATTTTTAATTAAATGTCACTTTACAATTTGCTATCTAAGTAAGGCAGTCTTATTAGTAGTTCTTAATTAAAATAAAATTGAAACATTAATAAATGTGACCCAAAATTATATCAAAGAGTAAAGTTGTATGAAGTTGAGATAGTTTTATTAGTTTCCTGTACGTTTATATAAAAGTTCGCGAAATGTTTGCTTTCCCTCGCAACTGTAAACTACGCTGCTTCTGCGACCCGTATTTTAAAAATTAATTTGGCAAATATTTTTATAAGGAATGCTTCATGCAATTCTATAGCTTCTAAGAGAATAACTGAGAATTTAATATTTTATTAGCAAATAATAATAATTAATATATTAAATAAAAATTAATAATCAAAGAAATGTCACATTTCGAAATTATTAATTTATTATACATACAAAATACATTTTATTTTGTTATACGGCTTTTTACTTGTTTATATTATTTTTTCACGCTGTTTCTATAGCAGTAGCTCCTTTGGTTTTACTTAAAGTAATTTTTTAATGGTCAGATTTTTTTATAATATTTTTTTATTTACGAATAATTATTAAGTTTCTTTCTATAAACAATAGTTATAATGAAAATTGAAAAATAATATTTATTTTCATTACTTTCATAATATCATTATATTGCTATTTGGTAAAAGCTAACTGCGGTTTTCCACTTAACTGAGTTTCGAACAGTTTCCGACCAGTGTTGCTACATAATGTAGGTCAGACTTGTCGGCATTCCGTGGCCTGCTGTGAGACAGTAAAAGTCTTTTTTACCTTTTATTTTCTTTTATTGAAAACCCGGATTTGCACCTAATCTTTTAAGTGCTCTTAACGTTCTTTGAATATTGCAACAGTTTCTCTTTTCACTAATGTTTTATTAAAATTATCCCTATGTAAGTTTTGTTTTTAAAGCTTTTTACTGAAGCTAAATCTTCTCAATAGTAGTTAAACCCATTCACTAAACTCATTTAACTAGATTATATATTTATATTATATATTTTTATATATTTATTGACTGACTTACGTAAAATTGTGTAACAATAAAAAAGATATTTCAATTTTCAATCGAAAATTCATTTTCGTTATATACTTAGATATGAGTTCTAATTATTGTATGTAGGGTAAAACCCGGATAGTTGCCTCGGACGGATACTTGCCTCAGTTTCAAATGCTCTATGTTAGACGTGTTTACAGTGTTTCTTTTTGATCATAATAAGAAGCGTCCCCCGCGTAGGACTCGGTGCCGCATCAGCTGTCGAAGTAGGTGCACGAGTTTTGTCCGTGTGAGTAAAAATCTTCCGCAATGATACTTTGACGAGCGTCAGAATTATATTGGCAAGTAATCTCCGTTAAATATAATTATAACTAATTGCGGTTTCAGTAAAATAATTATTTCTTTGATTGCATTAGAGTTTAAATTGCACTGTAATAAACGTTTTGTTGTTAAATATGTTTTATTTATTTTGTAAATAAAAAGGGCAAGTATCCGTATCAAAAAGGATAGTTGCCTTACTGTCTTTTGCGGATTGTTGCCCTGGGGCAACTATCCGTAACTACACATTTTAACGAGCAAACAGATTTTTTTCTTAGTTATTTTTTTCATTTGGTTTTACCTTTTTTTCTTGGTGATATTTTTATTGGGCTTTACTATAGTTTATCTTAAATAAAATAAATTCTCAACAGCAAAATGCCTCGCAAGTATAAACGAAAGCCAGGCGTGGTGCCGCGCCACATCAGCTGGACAGAAGATAGCTTAGCACTTGCGTTCGAAGATCTAAATAAAAAACAAAAAAGTATCAACGAAATATCCCGGATTTATGGCATATCCTCTCGAACCTTAAGAAATTCAAAATAGCAATATCAATTAGCAAATTCAAAAAAATGAAATACCAACAAAGAAGTTAAAGTTGATAATTATTGTGTAGAATGTTTTGAAAAATATAATTTAACTAAATCAAAATCAGATTGGATACAATGTGAGATGTGTCGAATGTGGTTGCATGAAACTTGTACAACATTCAAAAACCATTGTATGAGATGTGGCAAGTTGAAAACCTTGGCTTCTGGTAATAATCAATACTAATGCCAAAGTTATTCCCATAATTATTTTTAATATTTAAGATAAATACTAATATTTAATTATTTTTTTAAATTAAAAAATTACATGTTCAAATTTAAAATTTTAAAACCTTAGTACTTTTAAGTGTTGTTTAGGTAATAATTATAAAGGATCTCAGTAAGTAATTAGAACTGAATACTTATTTAATAGATGCTAAGCCAAAGTTAATTCTTATTTTTATTGTTGTTCTACCTTTAAAATAAATAGTAATATTTAATTATTATTTTGGATACTTAACTACCATTTTGGAGTCTATTTTGTTGTATTTTATAATTATATTGACTTTGATTAATACTTAATGAAAGATTGTGTTCAATAACAAAAAGTGATTACTTAAATTAATATAAGTTCGTTTTTATTTGAAAAAAAAATAGACAGGCAAGTATCCCCCGAACCATTTTTAACGTTAGGCTAGTATCCGCCATAGTAGGCAACTATCCCCTTTTTTAGAGGCTACGTAAAACAGGCAGTACTCAAAATTAATAATATTTATATTTGAAAAAATTGGCTAAGTTAGAAGATTAATATACTATGTTTAAGAACACACATTGAATAGGTAATGTAGTGGTATACATTTCTAACAAAAGAGCTTTTTCAAAAAGTGTGGCAACTATCCGGGGTTTACCCTATACTTGGAACATACCCTAAATGTTCTTAATTAAAAAGGAAAATCTGACGATTGCCCGCATATATGCAGACTTTTTTAAATTTTATTTTTAGGCCTGTACTTTTAGTTCTGGAAACGCTTTATTAAACTCAAAAGCTGGCATAGAGGAGCTTAATAATTTTATAATGGCCTATAAAATTAGGAAAAGTTTCCCAATCCTTAGCTTTCATCACAAAGTTTAATCGCCGCAATCAACTTTAAGCATGTCATTATTCCCTGCCACTAAACTTGGTAACTGCTATTTATTTCCTGAAGCAGGAGTGGTCATCAAACGTTCATTTCACAGGTTATTACGAAGCATCCTTTCGTTTCCATCGCACCATGGTGACAGTGATGCATGGTCTAAGTTACGTTTACACAAGGTTTTTTGCTGCGTTTCGTTACAGCACTTTTGCTTTACAATAAGGTTTAGTTTTCTTTGCAGCATTGCGTGTGGTAAAAGTTTGTAGGTGGATGCTCTCGACGGGACTATTGTCCCTTAGAAATAAAACTAGCATGCCCTCAGAATAGTTTTGTATGGAGCTGTAATTTTAGTTTTATACTGCTAGATTATTTTTTATATGAATTTGTTTCTATTATGAACTTTTCAGGACTTATTTGTCAGTTACATAGCTACTAATTATCTGAAATATCAATTAGAACGACGTCAGACTGACGGTATACAAAAATTGGACAGCCTGACTCTACGATAAGATATCTCTTTTATTTTTCCTCGTCGTCATTTCCTTTATCGACGATATTTAGGGGACTTCATAATATTATAACACATTTTGTACATTCTGACGTAATATTCCTATTTCCGCGAGGATGTTAGTAGCTTTTATTGTATTTCTACTACTTATACATACATGTAGGTTGTATCTTTTTGTGTGGAAAATGTATGAATGTGTTTTTTTCTTTATTATATTTCTATTCAAATCAACTTTGCTTTGTTTCACTTATAACGTTTGCCATTATCACGCTTCGCACGCATTTTTCCGGTGAGATCGTATTCCGACGTCTGTGTGTCACGTAGACGCCGCTCAGTAAACTGAAACGGAAATGCCTAGCAGCTTTACAGGGACAGGTAAAACGCTATTTAATATTTTTTTCTATTTAAAGGAATTTAAATATATCTACAGTTATTTCTAAATATAGTATTGAATTGTGCGGAAAAAGAAAAGCATTATTTTTTATATATTTTAATACATTAAACTATCTAAAGAGATAAATAAGGAAATTTTATATTTTAAGACAACCACTGAACTTTAATATATATGAATTTTGAGTTGAAGTTTCCTACATGGAACTTTGGTAAATGAATATTCCTTTAATTTAAGGTATTTCAAAAATAGCTCTCTAAAATGTTACCATTTAAAGTTAATTTCAAATAACTGTGACCTATAAATGTCAATACAATATATATTTTATTTTATATAGATATATTTGAACGTGCGCGTCCAATCGGAATATTAAAGTCAAACACGTACAATATGTGCTCAGATCGGAGCAAACTCCAGTAATTGTGATTGCATGGATGGTCACGTGATTCATTTTTTTACCAAAGTCACATATGTACATATATCACTGCCTGTACAAAATTGACCTAACACAATCTTTTTTTTAGGGAATTTCTAAAATTGGATTAATATGGATCTACTTTTATCTTTTAAAAGAAATATATATTTTTTCTATTAGCTTCACGCTGTATCCCGTATACAGCAGGATAGCCAGAGGAAACCTAGAGTTAAGACACTCCCACTTTCCGCCGAAGTTTTCGTGACATTACGAGTTTAGTGGTGGACTTAACGCCTTTTCCTTTGGTGCTAGAGCGAAGAAATGAAAATATTGATTAATGCCTGTTACTAAAACTACCTTCCGAACCGGTGGTAGCTTTTTGTTCATATGTTCATTCGACGATTCAAAAGTGCTTATAATAATTGCCTATTTGAATAAAGAATATTTTGAATTTGAATTTGAATTTAATAAATATTAATCCATTATATAAAGAAATTTATACGTAAAATATAAAGTAATTCCGGTACTAAATACGGGTTATGCCACTTTGGAACTAATGATGGGATAACTAACGTACGTGCCATTCATTTACGTGCGCGACGCTAAAATCTAATTCTAATGCAAATCTGAAACAAACAACCGAACCCGACCGCTTTATTCATAACGGCCAAAGTATACATGACTTTCAATTTGAATAAGTCATAACTCGAACTTCAAACTGTTCTAACATGTTGCTTGTGCTTACAAACATTTTATATAGAGTGAAACTATTATGTAAGTTAGTATAGATATAATGTAGATGGTATTATTGTAATTATTAATTTAAGTTGAAAAGTATATATTTATTTTTAAATAAAATAAATTCATAATCACTATATTAACCAAATTATTGAACATTCGCAATTAAAATTTAACATCGTATTTTTTGGCGACCATACCATGCCAAGAAAAAAATTTCCAAAGTTTCATTAAAATCAATAGTTATTGACATTATAACTCTAATAATTTTATTTAATTCTTTCTTGTTTTCTATTTAACTAAAAATCTTTCTATTAAATAAAAATATATGTTAAGCTCGCAGTTCTAATTTGTTTATGTGAGTCCTTCTTGTGTGTCGCTTACAAAACTAACAAAAAATATTTTCTTTGTCCACAGATTTACGGCTGCATTTTTCTCTGTCGCTTGCCTCATGCTTAATTAAAATTTTTATCTCCAACTAAAACCTAACAAATTAAAGTGTACTGTGCGAGTATTTTTTTTACCTGACATAAAAAAATATGATAAACTAATATTAAATTCTACTTTAGAATTGCATATCAGTATAAAAGTGACGGAAGTGATGTAAGTGTAATTTAAAAAAAAACAAAACAACCAAAAACAGTGAGAACAGGCTTAAAAAAAATTAAATGTGAATAGTGAATTCGAATGGAAACAACAAAAACAGCGTGTGTCATGTTATAATAGCACAATAGAAATAGCAGGGGCTTGCAAAGCTGGGTCCGCAAGACGGCGTCGCCGGAGGACGGCCGTGCGGGTGCGGGCGATGCGGAGGCGCCGCCCGCGCCCGACGAGGCGCCCGCCCGCCGCCGGCGCCCGCGCCCTCTCTACCGCCGGGTCCTCCACTACGTGCGCACCGCCTGGACCGGCGTCAAGTTTGCTCTTGGTAATATTTGCTTATTAATTGAGTTATTGTGGGAATGTAGATGAAGTTGCTGATAGAGATATTTATTAAATTTGTAAGGTTGGTTTGAATATGAATTGAAATAGTAATAGGTTGTTGAATAGGATATATAGAGTTACTTATATGGCGTGTGAATTTACACATGATTTGTTTGATTGAAAGTAAGTTTTAACAATTATTACTAAATATATTTTAATGTATATTACAAACAATAAAATTCTTCTCGTTTTTTTTATTAATTATCATGTTATCGTGTTAGTAACAACTAACGAATCTATTAGAAACATTATGTGCGGAGTTTACAGTGTCTGATAAAATTTATAAATATTGTAAAGATCATTTACTCTCACATCTTCTGTTTTTCTTATTTCTAATGGTATTTACATTAAACTTATTACCTAAAGTCATTTTAAATTAAATATTTACTTTAAATCTAAAATTTTAATAAAACAGTCTCAAATATAACTGTTTGATACTAATATAGGGTTAACCCTGACTGAAATTGAAAATGACAGTAACAAGGAATTCCTCTTAGTATGAAATAGGGAACTTCTGCGTGATTCGATTATGAATTTTAAGTAGATTAATCTTGCTTGGCAATGAATTATAATATTAACTGATCATTAATATCTATTTATAAAATGAAAATTGTCTCTGTTGTGCTGTTAATATTTCCTACTTGTTTATAGAATCAGACATTGTATACTAATATCTTTTTATATATTGTCAATTATTATAATTATAATTCCTACTAGTAAGATACTTCAAACATTTAAATTTAACTTGTTCTTTCTTTTACGCAAAATGAAAGATATAAATTCAAAGAGGCTTTCACGCATACCTATTATATTTCCAGCCAACCTGTAAAACTTTCTTTCATAATTACAACTGTTATATCCTCATAAACGCTATCGTGCTAAAAATAATATATTTTGCCGTAAGCTCAAGTCACACCCTTACTCTAGCCTCATAATTTTTAATGTTACTGCTATTTTATGAAAGGTAGCTAGGAGGAATAATTTTTGATTACATATATATTACATACTATAAAGATGTAGAAGACTCACAATTCAAATTTAGATCATATATATTATACACATATACATATTACTCGTATATTATGCGCATAAAAACAGTCTTGAATTACTTGACTTACAAATTTACGTGATAATGCAATAAATTTTGTTTTAAGTCCCAGATTGGTTTCTTATCTTACGTCAAATTAGTTATTATTTATTATTTTATTCACAATTCAGGTGATAGTGTGACTGGTTATTTCAGCTTAATACTTCGGAAAGACTTATTTTAGAAAAATGGTCTTAGAAAATTAATATTCGAGAAAAAGTTTAAATTTGTTAATAACAAATTATACGATAATTTAGTTCATATTTAAATGTGTCCTGAAAGTCAAAAGTTGAAATAAAGCCAAGAGTAGTCTAGACGCGTCGTCGAGTTGCAAATGATTGGCGTCATAGCATAAACCCACTCAATAGCGCATTGTGTTGTATACACACGGAGATATATTCATAGTTAACAATAGTTATAAAATTATCGCAGAAGGCACAAGCGTGCGACTTTTAAGGCGACGGTTGTAAGTTGGATTCCAATTCAGGGAATGAAATATTAAATATATCCATTTCCTCGTTCTTGTAACAAGGTAAAATCCAGCGTTGAGTTCCGCCACGCAATTCCTCAAGAATTTGGCGAAATGTGACTAACGGAGAGTTGGGTTCCCTTGCTCCCTCTACCCTATACATAAAACCCAAATAAAGCATAATACAAACACGACGTTCCAAAATTTGAACATACCACACAAGTCCAAAAAAAGAAATGGCCGCAAAGAAATCAATTGTGTGAACAAATTAAGTAGAGCAAGTGAAAATGTTTTCCAAACAAAGTTAGCAACGTTAATGATAGTAAGAACTCAAAAATACAGTTTGGTTAAGAGCAAAAAGTTTGGGAAAAAGGAAAAAGTAAACCTCCAAAAGAAAAGAGTTAGGTCCGTAGAAGCGCAGTCAGATCCAAAAAAACATTTCATTCAGAGAATGTTTTGTACAGCTTTTTCATTACATTTGGAACTACGAGGACTACTGTTCAAATTGTTTTGACTAGGTTTCTGCGCTACTTTAACACTCATAGTTTATTTTGGGAGTACTAAAAGCTGACCTTACGTCCCAATTTTTACACTTGTTATCTACGTTCCGCTGTTTCGTCAAGCATTTTCCATACTAAAGAATATACAATATATTTTGAAATTTTTGTTACTTTGTAAATAGACTATCGTAATACTGTAGTAAAAATATACTTACTACTATCTAGTAGAGATCTCCTTGCATAGCGCTCGGAAAGCTCGACTGAGCCGCTCGTATCTTTCTCGTACCTAACTTTTAAGAACTTCAATGTCATATTGTAGTAAATATTTTTCATTACTAAAATTTATAAAGCCATTGATTAAATAATATCAAGAAGTAGTAATTGAATCAAAGGTTCACATTAATCAGGTTCCCTATAAACTATCCAAACTCAGTTAAATCGTTCGAATTTTCGTGTGCCCCTTATTCTGTATTTGAGTGGATCTGATGAACAATTTCGTACAAGCCCGCCTCAAACGAAACGTGCCACCAAAGTTTGTACCAAACTTCACAAATTGGAATTAATGAAATTTCCCCTGCACCTATATATACTGTATCTGTTACGGTAAAGATACCTGTAGATATTTACTAATTACATTTCAATAGTTATTTTTATCTATTGCAAATGGCTGTCGATAAATTTCGAAATTGATTCTTATGACGAAAACAATATGTTGAAAAGTTACCTTAAATGACCAATATTATGTTATCAAATCGTAAAAATCGAAAAAAAATATACATTTAAAGGTTCCTTTCATAGTAATATAATAAATAAAATTTGTTTAATTAAAGTCTTCCTCTATAATAATAGCAATACTTGGGCCCGGACAATCCACGTAAAAGTGTTATAACAATAAACCCGGTGTGGACGGAGTCAAACGCGCCAATAAACCCAGATGGCTGAGGTCACGTCGTATGACCCACTGGTCCGCCGTAAACTATTCCATCGCTTGGGTACTGGCATTAAATGAAAACTACTCACTTATTATAATATACAGAATGAAATAATTTTCATGATTAATAGTTGTAAAACATTTAAGTATATGTAAATGTATTATTTATCCAAAATTAAATTAATAAAAAAGTGTTGTATTTAAGTGTAAAAAGAGATAAGTTTCTAACTATTATTTATATTTGATTTATACATATAAAAAATCTCATACTTTTTATTATCTTGTCCCAGTCTTTTAATTATCTTTAGTCCTTTGATAACAAATAAGGTGTACATTTTCTTTAACTAGTATAATTAAAACGTCTGTTCAATATCCATTACTCTGTCAATTTTCTTTTAATTAAACTCTTAGTAATAGGAAAACTAAACTAAGACAAAATATACTAGTTTCCACTAACTCTTGTATATACTAACCATAAAACGTGATTTAACGATATGAGCTTGAAATAAAGAGGAATACTTGAATAATGCTGAATAAGATGTATTATGCAAGAGTAAATGGATAACGAGACAAAGCGACGCCTCGAGAGAGCTAAGTAAATTACACAGAAACAATATAGATAAAATTTAAAAGATAGTTAAAGATGTTAAAATTGAGGTTGTCGATGTAATGCCACTGGACGTCGTTCTAATTTTATTTTAACTGGCTTATTAATATTATCACTAGGTAGAGGATCCATCTTTATTCTCATAATTGTCATATACTTTTATCAGTCCTAAAATATTAAAATAATATCCGGCCATTCTCTTTGAATCATTGAATTGTTTCGTAAATTTCAATTGCTCACAGGAGCTTATAAGATACAGACAGCTCTGTAAAAGACAGGCGGACTGACGGACGATGAATACTGAGTAAGATAATCCCTTTAGGGATTTCGGATGCGAAATCAAAATCTTGAAAAATATTACAAATACTATTGATTTTGAAAAGTGCTACTTTGAATCTCGCTGTTTCACTCTCACTCATATGTGGAAATAAAAATAGAAGAAAATAGAAAATATATGTGTCATTTTGTGAAAGAACCCTATTAAAAAAATATATTATGTCACTCAAAATGAAAGATATCTCTATAATGAATCAAATGAATAAAAATTAAAGTGTCATAACACTGTATTGCCCCTGCTTGTCCCACGAAGACACGAAGATAAAAAAACGTAAAACGTGTCTAAGTTATCAATTTTATTTAAAAATATTATTTTACATTTGCAGCATTAGTGCCTTAATGGGAACGGAGTATCTTAACATTAGGTTCCCAAGTTCCCTCCACTAATATGTGCGGGCTACAGCGTGACACTAAAAAAATTTATTAATATACATACATATATTAAAGTTATATATAATTCAACATTTACTATAATAACTAATTAATATTAAATGCTTCTAGAGGTACTATAACCAGTTCGCACATCCACGGATAGAATATTCTGACTTAAGTGCATAATATTAATTTCTGCATGTGGCGTTATAGAACTGGCCTGAACTGTCTTCCAGTAATTCCAGTCTAGTTAACATTTCCACACACTATGCCTTACATCTTAGTATATAGACATGTATATACATTACACATACATATATACGCGTAGAGTATTAAAATGTATATTTATAAACGATTCTACTAAAGATTCTACGACATTATTTACAAGGATATTATTAGGATAACGGTTGAGAAGACTAATATTTATATTTAACTTAAAATCAATAAAACACACCAGTGACATGCGTAAAGCTGTTAACTAAACATCAATGTGTCGACATTAACAAAAATCTGCGCGGTTTTACCTAAGCGTTAAATATTTGTTTAATATTGGACGTCAAAATGTTTACATAAATTCGGCTAAACGATTGTAATTTATAGGACAAGGATCATTGTAATAAAAACATATATATGCATTAGATAAATCGTAATGGAATTATGTTGTTGTTTTAATTAATAAATGGGGTACAAAACGATTTTATACGTTAAATAAAAGTTTTAAAATCATTTTCATCGATATATTTTTGTAAAAAGATATATGTTCATTGTAAAATTTTGCATATATTTTATTCCGCTATTAAAGATAACGTCATATGTCAAAAAATCGTATAAAAATGGTGTTCGTTATCGAAGCTATATAACTATTAATCAAAATGGCAGTACTTCAGTAGTACGTATCGTAGAAACATTTTGTACTCGCTGACAATCACAGCTTCGTAAATACCTTTTGTTCTTTTATTTTTTGTTATTTGTTTTTGCGATAAATTTCAATCGTTATGCCATTTTTCTTTTCAATCCCAAAACATTTTTTAACAACTTTTTTTAGCTTTCCGCTCTATCCCGCATATAGCAGGGTAGTCAGAGGGAACCTGGTGCTAATACGAATAATAATGGTGGAAATGCATGTTACAAAAGCCTGATTAATATCTTATATTTAATCTACTAGATTTTATACAAATTGGAAAATCTATCTACTATATCTAAACACAATTCTCATATTGTAAATATTCATTAAATTTAAAAAGAAAGTTGAATATAAATATAATCAAATTAAATAAAATATCAATTCCATGACATTATCAGGAAAACAATTCCTTGTAGAACATTGTAGAATAAAAGATATACGCCAAGTTGAATGAAGAAGATCATCGTAAAACAAAATTAGAAACGGCATTGTTATACTCTAAGGCTGGGTGAGGTCGTTCTCTGTTAATGAACCTGGAACCGGCGTCTGTACAAGAATAGCACCGTTGTTTACGTACGTCCGCTACTGTATACAATGCGCATCACACTCGACCCACTGTAAATAGGCCTTAAATTCATCAAGAGCTCATATGTTGGGAGAATATGAGAGATTAGAGTCGAATTTATTTTATTTAATAATAGTATTTGGTTATGTTAAATAATATGATATGACTTTATACAGAAAACATGTTCTTTTTAGGGTTCTGTACCTGAAAAGGTAAACTCGGAATATTTTATAGGATCACTTTGTTGTCTCGTCTGTCAAGACCATTTATTTCAAGTTCGTGTGGAGATAATTTAAGCTTGTGTTGTCTATGGTCCCTTGAAGCACAGACAATATCAAGACTATAATTCAATAGATACGAGAATTTATGCATCGATTTTGCTGCAATACAGATAATTTCCTTTATCTGTATTATAAGTTAAATTCGAAAAATGAAAATGTATAAATATTTCATAGAAAAAATCATTACATATTCATTTTGTAATTAATTTCATACAAAATGAATGCATATTGTAGATTTTTATAAATTGTACTTCCCTATTCCCTACAATTCTGAATTTGTACGGAAGCATCGGTTGACGTTCGGTATACATTATTTTATTTACATTAAATACCAAATTCTATTTACCTAGAAAGAAATACTTACATTTACAAAAAATTGTACGGTACGGACATACAGAAATGCAAAAGTAATTAAAAAATCTGAACTTAAACCTCATAATAGAACAATCAAAAATCAATAAAACATCTCTACATCTTTCCTAGTTTGATGTAATTATATCTAATTTTCGTATGTGGACTGATATGCACATACCAGTATATTCGCGGCTTCGCGTACAAAAGGTGTTCAGGGCGAACTTCAGACGCCGAAATGTCCGTCAACATCGATATGGAAAACTTCTCTTTTAAGAAGAATCTCAGACGGCGAACACTCAACACTATACGTTCGGCGGTGACGGCGTTGAGGCAAATCGCTAGTAAGTGCTCTTAAATTGAGTTCTGCGAGAAACAATTTACGTTTGTTTGTTCCAGTAGAGCTAAGCTTTCAAACTCGCGTAGAACACTATTAGGCTTTTACCCTGTGACTCAAGAAGTTTGCCAAATATTTCGTTACGCTACCAGCGAAGTTAGCAATTATTTTTACGAAATAATTTTTATTACTACTGCCAAATTATATTATACAAAAGAATTTTATTATGTCCTTTCTATCTTTTATATTTCTTGTCTACATTTTTTCTCACTTAACATTATTACAACATTTGGGCCGAATATATATTCTAATAATATGCCTTTATAATAAATGTTGAGAAAATTCTGAGCACGTTACCCTATAAAAATATTTTATGAGTTCGTTATTACTTGGCAATCTAATTCATGTCTGAAATAAGTGTGGATTCAAAAATTATTAAATAGAGATGTTTTAAGGCTTTGTGGATACATATGGGATATACAATGAAATATGGAATTGTAAGATTTTTGGTGCTTTGTAAAGAATATTTAATTTTGTTATAGTTTCTTAAATTTAGGTGACGAATTATTTTTACCAATATTATTAAATTAAAGAAGGTTTGTTGGGCGCGTTAATATGTCATAGAAACTACTGGAGCTTCATGCTATATTCCACATCTATATGCGATCTAGATGCCATCTGGATAGGCATAAGGAACTTAGTGTTAAGACTCTCCGCCGAACGTGCCCCACGTGCCCGCGTAACAAGAGCATCTAACTACTACTGGTTCGAATTAAATAATATTGTGAAGCTGATTTTTTTATTTATTTTAATTGAAACTCTTTAATCGGACTACAGCGGCCATTTTCTAAGAATGTATGTATAATACTTATAACAAACATACGAGAAGTTTTCTACAATTCCCAATAAATTTTACACATAAGACGTAAATAATAATCATATCACTAACATTTTCAATCATCCATCAATCTCTCCGTTTCTATCCACCGTTGGTGGTGATGCTATATGCAGCTACAACTTGTTAAACTATCACGTATAGCACAATAATAGCCTGCCATAAGTTGTTCCAGCAGACATGTTCTCTCACCAGCTGACCGTAAATCGACGCGCGTGGTCACGTACACGAGTATGTTATATAGCTTGCACTTTGAATGTACTGTTTTAAAACGATTTGGACCTATTTCTAATTTTCTTTTATTATTGTCTTAAAGCTTGTCTATCAAATTAATAGCTACCTAGGATTCAGTTATTTTTAGAGGGTAGAAAGAAAATTAGTAGGGAGTCTTACTGTAATAGTGATTTCTTCACTACATAATACAAAGCGCAGTATCAGGTTCCGCCACTCAACACTCAATTTCTAGAATTTGGAGAAAGTGGAGAACAAAGTGTTACACTAAGCTGTCTGCCTACCCTGCTGTATGCGGAGTAGGTGAAGCGCTGCGTAATGCTGAAAAATATAAAGTACCCTTGCTCTTGTTATTTCTTAATAAAAATATATTATTAAATTTTAATATTAGAGTCTAATTCCAAGCATTTTCAACTTTACTAAGTCATATTCAATTTAGACAAATGGTTAGCATATAGTGAAAAGTTTTATGCTATATGTTAAGCCACAATTTCTTACATAGCAGTTTTGCTAGTCAAGAACAGTTACAATCTCGAAACTATAACCATAATACTAATTGTGTTAAAGAAAGTTCCAAACTTATAAGCATTTGTAAGCTTTCACGTAAAATGTTTTAACCTTAGAAACGCTATACATTACGCGATTCACGAGCTTTTGTTAGAATTCGATACGATGTTATATAATCACAATTAAAGTATAGGTACAACATTGTCATATTGAATGGAAGTAGAAATATGAAAAAAATAGATGAACAATTGCATTTACAGTACAAACTTGGGGGTTCGTAACTTCCCCCAAATCATTTGTATCTAAATATTCCTCTCCAACTCAAACAAAAAAGTTTTCTATTGTCCTTTCACAGAAGTACTTTCACGAAAATAACCTTGTATTGAACCCTAATTTTCGTTTTCCTATATATATGTATAAACATTCTCCTACTTAATTGTATGTGGGAGGCCCTCCTAAAAGATGAGTGGCGTGAGTATCCGGAACAATTCGCCAAGTATTTGTGAAACGTCAGCGACTATAATGAAGGCATCATTCAGATGCTTTAGAGAAGCCATTGTGCTCGCCCCACCTTAAAGGGCCTGTCATCACCTAACGTCTTACTTGTGGTGGTATAATTTATATCAAAATTAAACTGATTAAAAAAATGCTTATGGCGGTTCTGAAAAATCCATGCATATAAATTACCGTTTTTTTTAATGATTTATTTAAAACCTTCTAAAAGGCATAACAAGAAATCTAATAAGAGTAATTGAGTACCAAGGCAAAAGCGCGGCGTTCTGTTCCGCCACTCGGTACGCAATGCCTCGATTATTCAGTTGAAGATGTGGAACAGAGTGTGTTAACACTAGTTTCCTTCTGCCTAACCTGCCATATGCGGGATACGTAAAGATGTAAAAAAGGAAAAATCTGAAATGTACATATATTTGAATAAAATGTTAAATTTCTGTACGGAACAACATTCAGTCTACTCTCATAGTAGTTTATTTCTTGAGCAAATCACTCTCAAGCCGTTACTCATTTTATGTTTACACATTTCCTGACCGTAACCTTTTCCTTTAGCCCAGACCGAGATCTCGCTATTTATAGTTGCGTAGTATATCTGCGTCAGATAAACGTAGCACGCGGAAATTANGTATATATTTAAAACTTTGTAAAAGGCGTAAGAAGTAGTCTGATAGAAGCAATTGAGGCCGTTGTAGCGCAGAGGCACAAGCATGTGACTATAACGCGGCGGTTGTGTTATTTATTAATATTTATATTTCTTCCCTCTGGTACCAAAGCAAAAGCGCGGCGTTTAGTTCCGTCACTCGATACTCCATGCCTCGATTATTCGACGAAAGGCCACAAAACAGAGTGTCTTAGCACTAGTTTCCCTCTGCTTACCCTACTATATGCGGGATACAACGTGAAGATGTAAAAAAGGAAAAATCTGAAATGTACATATATTTGAATAAAATGTTAAATTTCTGTACGAAACAACATTCAGTATACTCTCATAATAGTTTATTTCTTGAGCAAATCACTCTCAAGCCGTTACTCATTTTATGTTTACACATTTCCTGACCGTAACCTTTTCCTTTAGCCCAGACCGAGATCTCGCTATTTATAGTTGCGTAGTATATCTGCGTCAGATAAACGTAGCACGCGGAAATTAACTGTGTCGTGAACATGTGCCTGGAATATATGGTATTTATTTATTTATTTAATACGAAAAGTGGAAAATTAATGTTTTTAATATAATATATGAGACTTTTAGAAGGAAATAATTATTATTATATTAATACTTTTATCATGATTTATTTCATCAATGAAAACCAACAATTATAATTTTAATTTTTGTCTCACATTTAACAGATTAGCTAACAGCGTCACATTTATGTTATAACCAAAAAATTTACAATTAAAATATATAGAAAATATACTTAAAATATCTTTTTTGTAATAATATACTGTTTCAGAGCAGTATATTTCTTATAAGACAAGATGAAATTAAGTTTTCCTCTGACAAGTTTACATAATATAATGGTATTACTATGCTGCGGCATTTAATTAATTTGAACCTACATTAAAGGGGTTGTTCCAATCTTTACTCAATTTTAATAAAATAACGACGTTAAACTAACGCGCCTTTTATAATTTGTTTTTTATTCATTTCCATTGAGGTTCAATATATAAACCATGTTGCTTAAATTTTAAAATTCTATAGAGTACAATTTTAAGTATTGTTTTTCATATACATATTTTATCGAATAAAGTGTATTTTTTTATTGATCAAAAATACTATAATATCCTATTAGTGTATATTTTTGTTAAATATTCACTATTAAATATCAAATGTGGCCAGTCGTGGCTGTAAAAGCGACAGGCTGTGGGTTCGATTCCACCTCGAGAAAATGAGAACAGAGAGATCTTTTAACACTAGGCTCACTCTCCCTACCTTGCTACGACTACAAAGTGCCAATTTCTGAGCCAAGACAAAATATTATAATTTATTAAATTTTACAAAATTAAAATCAATACATGCTTGTACAATATGCATATATAAGAAAGGTGTGAGTTCCCTGAATAAATTACATCTTTACTTTAACCCAATTTCAAAGCATAAATTATGCAAAATGTCACAAATGGGACGACGCTTTTAAATCCACCGAATTTCCTTTGTTGCCTGAAATGATTTATTAAGTACAAGCACCTTTATCACGACTTTGCCTTCCATAAGGATCAGAAATAGATTATATGTATAATTATATATGTGTTTATATATATATATATATAGGAGAATTGGAAGGGACGTAGAAACGTAGAACGTAGAATGGAACGTAGAATTAGAATACCTGATGTTAAATACTAGCAGTCCATCTATTCTTTAAAAGATATTAATAAAGCGCCTTACAAAATATTGGTGGACATGATGAGGACTGTTAGTTGTAATAAAAAACGGTCAAATGCGAATCGGACTCGCTCATTGAGGTTCCGTATCATTTTCATAATTATAAGTCCACGGGAAATACTCAAAAGGTTTTTATAACGTGATGAATAAAGTTTACAAAGTTAAGTTTGCGAGCGTATGCGCTGAAAAATATATTTTTATTTTACTATTCAAATTGAACGCCGATTGCAACGGAACTTTGTTAACAAACTAACAAAGGAAAACTATTAAAGGCACCAAAACTAAAATAAAAGTTTGAAACAGCTAGTATAGACTAATTTACCATACATTTGATTTTATTTATTTATTTTATTTTACTCATTTGACTCTCTTTAGACAAAAATAGCAAATAGTATGAAATAACTTTCCTTTATATAGAAAATAGGTTAACTGAGTACTTAGTATAAGTGCTGAGTCTTATTCAAACACCATTTATAGCAGACACAAGGCTAAGTTACTAGAAAAAATAGCTTGCTGACTGTTAGATACTACCCTATTTGTTTGCTCGAGAAAGTCTAGGAATCCCCTTTAATAGGCTAACCGTATATAGTAATATCATGCCTTCTTTTACTTTGCTACTATAACAAATTCTTAAAACTATTTTAGCCAAATATTTAATACTAGCGGACGCGCGCAGCTTCGCTTGCTTATTTAGGGGTGAATTCTAATAAACCACGAAACATGTGTTCAATGAAATATTTCTAAGAGTCTAAAATTCAAATTTTATAATAATTGGTGGTGATTTAAAGATTTTTCCATACAAACTTTCAACCCCTTATTTGCACCCTTAGGGGGAGAATTCTCGAAAACGATGAAACACGTGTTCAATTAAATACTTTTAAATATCTACATTTAAAATTTTATAAAAATCGGTGCCGATTTAAATGTTTTTCCATACAAACTTTCAACCCCCATTTCACCCCTTTAGGGTTAAAATTTTTCAAAATCCCTTCTTAGTGGATGTCCAGATTACGAAAGGAAACATTTGTCCAAATTTCACGTTTCTACCATCAGCGGTTATGGCTGTGCGTGCCTCTTACCTCAGTCAGTGAGGACAAGTCCTTTTATATATATTGATTAAAATAAAATTTTATAGCATAATACTGCATTATTCTGTCGAGGCACAAGTGCGACTGCCTGTGACTTTGACGCGACGATTGTGAGTTCCATTCCCACTTTGGGGGAGAGAATTATTATTTATTAATATTTTCATTTTTTGTTGTGTTAACCAGATAAAATACGGCGTTAAGTTCTGCCACTTATCCACTCTAAAATTCGGTGAAAGAAAGTGAAGAACGGCACTCCGTTTTATACGTAGGATACAGCGTGAAGCTGAAAAAAATACATTTTGTAACTATCAATGCGATGTGGTTAAAAAAAGATTTCTCTAACTTGGCCTAAAAAATGTTTCATATACATATATCTTTTATCTTTTCTGTATTTTATCTTTTGCATGAAAATTATTTGATGTGGAAACAAAAACAAACAAGAAAGCCTCAAAGGCGTAAAGCAAAGCAATTAAAACCAGCGCAAAGCTCGTATCGGTCACTCGGGAGCAATTTTTCAGCAACTCTTATTATACATAGGTCTTTCTTCACACCAATGTTTCAACAATTCTTTTATAAAAGCCCTCTTAGAGTGTACTAGTTACGTCGATGCTTTAAATGTAGGTTATTGTACAGGGCTTGATTGTAAGTAAAAATGTTATATATTAATTTAAATAGTCAGTCGGGGCGCAAGCGTGTGACTGTGAACGCGACAGGTAGTAGGTTCATTTCCTACCCGAGGAAATTAAATATTTAATATTTTACCTATAAATACTTGAAAATATTTCAATAGTCTGGTTTTAAAACTCTATAATACATACATATATATAGCATACACAAATGCAACTAAATGTATTCAAAGGGACTCTTTGTTTCTTATATAGTATTGATAAATATCTTTCGATATATTGTACGAGTCTGTCGTACCGTCGTCAAAGGCCAGAAATAACTTTCGAGATAACTTTGAAAACATGATATAGGTATGTATGTCAATATATGTGAGTAAATTTACAAGCCCATTATTAAATAAGGTATATTAGTAGTAACTAAATTGTTCTTACGAGTTGCCGTTTGACATACGAGTATAATGGAAAAATATTTATTTTTTTCCGCAGGGCCACTAGCGTGCGATTGTAAACGCGACAGGTTGTGGGTTCGATTCCCACTCGATAAAATGAAATATTTTACATTTTCATTTCATCGCTCTACGCACCAATTCAACACGCAATGCCTCCAGAATTCGGTGGAAAGTAAGGAAGGGAAGTGTCATAATGGAAATAGAAAGTCTTAACACTAGGTTCCCTCGGCCTATCCCTCTTGTGCGGAATACAACGTGAATATAAAAAAAATGTAATAATATTTTTTTAGCTTGACGTTCTTCATCATTCGTTCTTTTATTTTTCGTTTGTCGTTCGAATTTTCTTTAGGAAGGGAAGGAGAAACTCACCCTGACATCATTTCTATTGACTTTTCAATATTTCAATAGATACCCACCCGTACCACGTAAAATTATCTTCCTTTACAGACAACAAACATTTTACCATAAATATACTACAATAAATTAGTAGAAACACTTCCCATTACTATTGTGACATTTATGTGACGTCATTAATTGGCGCTATCAGCTATACAAAGCTTCATATCCATTCTAAGCACGTATTCTATTAACCATGTGTCTTCCGTTCAAAAGGCCGAGAGACCGCAAAACCTAACTAATTCCACGACCAAAACTGAACTGACATGTGGTGAACCGACGTTTTCACGTAAATTACGAGGTTAAGATACTAAATCGTTTAATATTAATGTTAATTTATATGGAAAGGCTCAATTAAGGTGTGCGTTCATTACTTGGATTTTGTGATGCTAAGATAATATTTATAAAGCTAGTAAGTAAATAACTAGATTTTCGTAAAATACATTCTAAGTACATTTATATGAGGAGACAAAAGACGTTGGTATATACAGATTTTATGTTATTATCATTCTCGCATTTACAATATAGGTACAAAGTTCAAATAATTTTGCCAATTTTCTAAGTAAAATAACGCTATATTTGCCCGGAATTACGAATTCAAATCCCCGACAAAAATGTATAAGAGGTAATCCCAACAGCATCATAATATCGTATTTTATATGTTTTAATATATTAATATATATATCTATTTTCTTGAAGTAAATAGACACTTGTAATATCAATTTTATAAAAGTTAAAGCTAGCTAATAAAATATTATGATATAGCCTTATTAATTTACCTGAACGCTATACGATACAAATTCCACGGATTACATAAACAAGCGCTGTCGCATTAATTTAAATTATTATTGCATAAAGTCAAAATATTTATAAATTTCGTGTAAACTTCGCTCCTTTCGCTCCTAAGTTTATGCTCGCTTGCAAAAGTTTCCGCAAGTTACCGTAATTTTATCCACCGTGCCGGGAAGTAAATTAAGCAAGATTTTGTAGCCCCGGCGAAATACAAAGTGATTCATAAAATTTCATCTTTATTAGGCGACAAGAAATATTTTTATATTAAAAAAATATATGTGTTTTACTGTTTTTTTTTTTATAAAAAAGAGATTGATTTTGTGTTACAAAATATGTGATCTTTAATGTTATAATTTGTTGACATATTATATGTATTAGTAAAACAAAAATATTTAAATAGAAATATTTTATTTTTCTTAAGTTTTTATTTTTCCCTTATAATCGCACTGTACTCTCTTACCGCAGTTTCATGCTGACTTCTTTCAGAAATTTCCCTTGCCCTTCTTTGCTAGCTATCCATATAAATTAATATTTCTTCCGTATTCTATGTGCAATAAAACCATAATATAAAATCGGGAACGTAGACTTGGGACATTCCGTTCCCGATATTCCGCCGAATTTATTGAGAAATAGTGTGTTCATTGGCGAAACTCCACTAATACTAAAATAAACTCAAATATATATGGAAATATAACGAAATACCCGAAACAAATTGTATTTATAATTTCAAAATCCATAAAATATATACCAAGTTTATATTTAGCATCGATAACTCCCACCGAGCACAACGTTTACGAGCAAGGAGTCAACACCTCTCGAATCTGAAATGCAATAAAGTTTGCGAAACTTGTATACAACCTCGTTCATCGTTTACGGAGGAACATGAAATATTCTGATTTTCCATTCGCAAAAGTGCAGTCAGTTAAACGCCGGACGTTGGAATATTAGTCATTCACGTCGGCACCGATGGCCTTTATTTTGTCCAGTTTTATAAATGTGTTGAGGTTTACGTGGTTTTNATTCATATTTTTTAGGTGTTCTATGTGCAATAACACCATAATATAAAATGGGGAACGTAGTTTTGAGACATTCCGTTCCCGATTTTCCGCTGAATTTTTTGAGATATTGCGTGTTGAGTAGCGAAACTCCACTAATACTAAAATAATTCTCAAATATATATGGCATTATAACGAAATACCCGAAACAAATTGTATTTATAATTTCAAAATCCATAAAATATATACCAAGTTTATATTTAGCATCGATAACTCCCACCGAGCACAACGTTTACGAGCAAGGAGTCAACACCTCTCGAATCTGAAATGCAATAAAGTTTGCGAAACTTGTATACAACCTCGTTCATCGTTTACGGAGGAACATGAAATATTCTGATTTTCCATTCGCAAAAGTGCAGTCAGTTAAACGCCGGACGTTGGAATATTAGTCATTCACGTCGGCACCGATGGCCTTTATTTTGTCCAGTTTTATAAATGTGTTGAGGTTTACGTGGTTTTTATTGGAGTTAATTATGATGAACAGATTTTTATATCTTTTACTGGTTGTTTTGTCGTTTTACTATACAAATTTTTTCGTATCTAATGCACTTAACGTACTGTAGGTAGGTACTTGAAAGATAATTTTTGTACATGTTAAATGTTTTAAATATAATATGGGTAACTGATCACATTATAAGATCTCTTTTCATCAATATTCGTGAATTATTTAATTATTAACTTATTATTTGTCACTTTTAACTAACGTAGCTATATGAAGAGTCCGGATTCCAATCTGCTTCGCAACGGCCATTGTACAATGCTCTTATAGATTTTTAAGAATAAATATTGATTTTTTTTTACAGTATATCTATTCATGTACTGGGAGATATTTAAAAAAACTATAATTCTATTTTAGGTTCTAGGTTAAGTATGTAGTATAATAAGCTAACCTCTTAAAAATTAAATTCTCCAATGCAGCGAGGCACAAAAGAGAAGAAAGAGCAAAGAATAGATAAGATGCCGCCAAACTAATTCTGTATTCAGCTTGCGTTTGGGTGGTATTTGAACGAAGTCACATTTCGCATCACGTTACTGAAATATATAAAAAGAACACTTAAATAACTTAACTTCATTATTGTATGATTTTTAATTAACTACTTAAAAGTATAGATACTTATATAAATATTATTTTTCATTGTGATGAATTTTAATAATAAGGTTTAATATACAAATACTGCAAGTAAATTAAGGCACTATAATTAAGGCCGTCATGGCGCAGCGGTACAGTCTGACTGAAAACGTGACAATTGTGGATTCGAGTCAAGCTCGGCGAATGAATTATATTCATTTCTAAATGAATAATTAATATTCGATAAATTATTTTCACGAAAATTGGCGGAAGGTGGAGAAGCTGTATATAACGTGAAACTAAAAACAGTTATTCTTCTCCATACCATTTACGGTTATCTATTTTTAAAGAACTACTTATGAAAATGATTTAAGAACTAAACACTATTTCTTCTCTCTTCTTAACTAAATCTCAAGAAATATATTTATAAGTCTTATATTTTAAATTTACTTAAAAACTCAAAATATTGTTTTAAAGTGAGTAATATTTTTACAGTCTAGTTAGCATTTAATCAGTTTTAAAGCCGTTGAATTTTCAAAAATGAATACGGCACGGCTATATTTATTTTCTTGCTGAGAGCCTCATTTGCATAGTTAATAAGCTCTTTCCTTTTATCGGAATCGCGAAATAGTTTTTTGAAAATGGAACGATGAAATATATCATATATTCTTTGGTTTTTTTTAAAATTATTATATATGATATGGCAACCCACATCAGAAATTGTATCAGCCTTCTTCAAAACCAAATAGTAAATATACGTATGTATGAACGGATACTCTGTCAATATTTGCGCTCGAATTCAGCTACACAAATAAAAGTAATATCGTCATAACAATAATTTATAATAATGGTAGTATTAAAAAAACGTCATATTAATATTATAATGAAGTAAATTATTATATTTTTTTTAGTTTATTTTTACCTTATAAATTGTACATTATTAAAAATTCATAAAACCATTGCCACTTATTAATATTCTTATAATAAACATGAAAATATCTTACGTAAAGCCTTCAAATATAACCAGCTAATTAGTTCCGCTCAAGGTGCAATATCTCTTAGCATTTCATTATATCAGCTAATCCTAAACATCCCCAACATTATCCCTATTAAAATTTCACCGAGTAAATCCTCATCCCTTGTATATACTCGTATAATGGCCGTAAATGTTTAGGGGTGCGTTAAGATTATTAATTTCCCAGTCAATTACCATGATGCTCAACAATATATCAAAGCTGAGGGCGCTAAGGGCCCGCGACATTAAAATGAGGCCCGATGGCCCTATCAGACTTCAACGTCATCAGTTTTAGAGCACTCTTCGTTCCCCTTTAAATGGAAATTTCCACCATCAAGCACATTTCGCTTCTAGCCGTAGAGGTTGTGCTGATGTTGTGATTTTAGCTGGAAATTTTAAACGTTTTAAATCTAAATATTTATATAATTTGGGCTTAATTTTTGTTATTACTGTTTTTATAGTATCATTAAAATGATATAGATTGATATAATTTATTTTAACATTGAAAAAAATGTAATAGCATAAAGGGAAGATTGAAAGTATTCTCGTTTTTAATATACCTACTAGAATATTCAACTGAATTTTTCACAAAAACTAACAAGTTGTATTCGACGGCGAGCTGAAATCTTTTACTGATTTGAAAGCATTCTATTTCAAAAGGTAAAATAGAGATGCGGATACGAACGGCATTGATTCTCAAATTGTTCCAATACCTCGCGCACGAAATTGAAACAAAAAACGTACTGGAAGCTGGTGTTTATTGATCGTCTCTTGTATGCAGGACAGGGTATATTTTATATATAAAATGTCTATTACCTACTACTTTCATTTAAAGGTTATAATTTTGTGAGACCTTTTCAATTTATTTAGGTGTTTTTATTTAGGTAGCGCTGTTACTGACTTTTATATTTTTCTTTTCTCATTCTAAATATTGTTTTGTAGAAAAAACCACGTCTATTATATTTTTTACGAAATCTGTCAGAAATATAATTCATTCAATTAAACAAAAAACTGCTAGGTTACTAGATTTTCTAAGCTGCCACAATACGCAAAGGCTCCAGAATTCAGAAGAAAGTGGAGAACGGAGTGTCTTAACACTAGGTTCCCTCTGCATGCCCTGCTGTGTGCGGGATACAGCGTGAAGCACATTTTTTTTATATTACAGAATCTGCACAGCAAACAATCGTATCGTCCTACTTAATACATAAAGCAGCACTTAAATCACCATTAATATCAGCTTGTAGACGCAATTACAGCAAGCACTGTATCGATTAAACCTGGAATAGACGAACAATTTGTAACGTCGTACGATCCTTATTAAATCTATTCTTAAAACAATAGATTAAGCGGAGTGTCTTAACTCTATCAGTGTAAAGCTGGAAAAATGTTATAATGATTTTAACTGTTTACAAGTAAGTGTTGTACTTAAAAATGTTTGTTCTGTAACTCGAAAGCTCTAAAAATATTATTTTGTATACAATTACAATTTCAATTTTGCAGAGCAAAACTACTGAATTCTCTTGTTACTGGTGAAGGTGATAAGTCAAAGTATAATCATTTTAAGGAAATGCCAAGCACTTCCACTCCAAGAGTTACTGCCGCAAGAGATATAAAATCGTAATTGAGAATGAAAAACGTGCTCCTTATTCTAGATATACTTTTATTTTCTTTTTCATATTAAATTCGATTATACATATCTAATATAAGAAATATAATAGAACAAGGACCCAGCAAAGCGTTACGAGAATACATAAATTTTATTTTATACCGACAAAATATTCTAAAAGTAGAAATAAAATAAAAAAAAGTAAAGCATAGGAAAATAGCGCACATTTCATACATATTAAATTGCCGTATAAGCGATTGCTGCATGCAAAGTAATGACGCTGGCGGATATTGAAGCTTTCACGGTTTCACGTCATTTTTGTTGAAAGTAATTTTTGCGGTGGAAAATAAATGCAAAAAAAAAACTTTGATAACATAATCTAGTGTATTAGTTAACTCATATAGTTTTTTTAGCGTCAAGTTCTATCTCGCACACATCAGAGTAGGCAGAGGTAACTTAGAGTTAAGATACTCCGTTCCCCATTTTCCGGTGATTTTAGAAAATATTTTGTGTTAAAATATTAAATCTCAGTCGATCGCATCCTCGAGTGGGAAGACATACACACTCTCACTCTCTGTGCCCCTACTCCTCTATACTCTCTGTAACTCATATAGTAAAAAATATTCCGCCTAAACTGTCACCCAACATCACAATGAAATATTGTCACGACTCCATATTACGATTCATTTAAATCATAAAACTACAATAACAGAACTAATTTAGATTTTACTAAACTTTTGATTCTTGTAAACATTTTGAATATTTACAAAATCTACATTAGTAATCTGCATATCTGTATCATTTTATAGCAAAATAGTCAGAGGAACCAAATGTTAAGACCGATTCCCACTTTTCGCTAAATTTACGAGGCATTGCATGTTGAATGGCGGAACTCAACCACCAGAACGAAGAAATGAAAATATTAATAAATATTAATCCACTCCCCTAATGGGAATCGTGCCTACCACCGTCGCGTTACAGTCACACACTTGCCACTGCGCTACGACGTCCTCAATCTATATACTAATATTTACATAGTAAAGTGCCCCAATATATACCTACATTCGTATTAAAATAATAAAAATACACAAAACCCGACGAAATATTTCAATGAACTAGGATTTTTTATATAGAAAAAAAAACGGACCAACCATTTTTATTATTCACCACTCTAATTCGTGCAGTTAAAAAAAAAGTAATTAAAACCCGTTTCAAAAGCATTTCACGCCCTATTTCACGGCCGTGTTTCAGTCCTTACCGATCATTCGGTTCATTAAAATTATTTAACGAACCGATCTGACATATTTTGATTTAATTTAGGTTATATTAAAACGTCAACCGTAACGGATGGGTTTAATATAATAACTGATGAAATCGCATAATTATCTATTATTAATATATTATTATTAGGTAAACGATCCGAGGCCGGGTCCACAGAAGTGTGTAACGGTTGTAGATTCAATTCCTTTCGGGGGAGTGAATTATTATTTATTAATATTTTAATTTTTTCGATCTGGCACCAATGTAAAGCGCGGCGTTGAGTTCCGCTACGCAATACGCAACGCCTCAAAAATTCAGCGGAAAGTAGAGAACGGAGTGTCTTAACAATAAGTTCCCTTTACCAGAGAAAACATAGCTTCAATATTACTTACAAGAATGCACTCATTTTAATAAATGGTAATTATTTTGATGACTCTAAATGTAGCACTCGATTGATAGGTTCTTTTGTAAGTATTTACTGTTGTAAGTCTCTTGGGAGTTATTATCCACGTATATTTTCAACTTCTTGCGCTTATGAGAAAATCACTTAGTTCTCAAGATATATTACTTTATCCCGAGGCTAATGGCTTTCTTGCCATATGAACGCTTAATTTTAATTGTAATTGCTTCGAAGTATGTTAGTTCAACACATATTACTAAAGATATAAATTATATACATACATAGATCAAAGATACACTATATGTGTTTATTTTCGGTACAAATTTCTGATTTGTAACGTGAGTTAACGAGGAGCGGAGTGTCTTAACACTCGGCTCCCGTATGCCTACCCTGCTAGATGCAGGATTCAGTGTAAAGTTGAAAATATAACATAATAATGCAACATAATAATCGAGTAATTTTCGACTATGTTATTAGATAAAAAAACTTGTTATTAAGAAACTTACGCCAATAACTGGTTTACTTTATAAAGAAAAGCCAGAAGTGTGAAAGAAATCATAAATTTATACAAATTTTACGATTCTATAAAATTTTGTATTTCAGTCTATAAACTTAATGTGTGCCTTTTATTTGACAAAATAATATAATAAACAAACAATTCTACTAAATTTGTAAATAACTCGAGTATATAAGATATTTTTGTAACCTAGGCTCTAGTGTTATTGCATTCCACAGACGCTTCTCCATATTCAAATTGGCTGGAAGCGACTGTTTCAAAGAAATTTACATAATAAAACAAGATTCTTGTTGCGAAAACAGTGATTTTTATCTTCTTTATTTAAATAGATATATATTTGATAGGGGCTTTTATTTTCCAACATTTAAGGAAACTTGATATTAACTGTATAAAAAATATTTAAGAAGTACTTATAAATAAAATATCTTACATACATAAAAAACATATAATCATATTAATTACTTTGTGAATTCAATATACCAGTGCAATACTAACGAAATAAAAATATGAATGGAAATAAATATTACCAGGTACTTAACCAAAACAATATTTCAGCCCAAATATTTGGAAAAAAAGAGGAAAAGTAACGCAAACGCAATGAAAGAAAACGAGATCAAAGAGATAGAATTTCCGAAACATTATTCACACATCATAAATATTTTATAAGGACCTTTTATGTTACAACTGGCATAAGAACATAATAAAAATCTTCGATTTGTGAGTGTTTATATAGAGGAAATATTTGATTTAGTAGCCACCAGTGTCTCTGTTTACTGAAATGTATTGTCGTACTTCGAATTTATTTCTTAAAGTAGGGGATTCTGCAAGTATGGATATATAGATCATATTTAAATAAATTATATATTTTTTATTTTATTTCATCTTAATATTACATTTAAATATACTTTATTCAATTAGGCAAATTCGTTCTATAAAGTTTATAAAAACAAATTGAACTAAAAATAAAAGATTTAGAACACTATGGTTATCAACAAATTGCTTAATTCTATTTATTTAGGTATTTTTGTTTTGAAAAGGCGTAAATATTCTACAGTGACCATTCAATACTTCTCTCTACTATTGTTTTTGATTTCAAATTTAAATTAATTCACGGAAAAAAGTATACTGCATGTAGCGCCATTAGAAAAACATCCCCAGGTAACAATTTTCAACTGAATTCGAGAATCGTACTCGAGCGGATACTGAAACATTTCTGACGGCAAAATTGTTAAAATCGAACTAAAAAAAGAGATTTTGATTAAAACGAATCTGAATTATTTTTATCACTAACGACGATTGTGAATGAATAAAAAATAACAACTTTTTATGCTGAAGTCTACTTCAAAAATATAATACTATCAATATAGAAAATCGTTATTTCTCTTCACTACCATAAATTATATATATCGTCTTTTGAATTTAAAAGTAAACAAAAAATCAACGCATTCATATAATAAAACTGGCATTGTTAATTGTCGAGTGGACAGCTGTTTTTAATAGCTCTCGAGAGACGGCAACCACTCGTGTGGTCGTCTCTTAATGATTAACGATGCAAAATGCTTTATTTGGACTCTGTATTGATGAAACACGATACGGTGCTCGCTGTGATAGATTGTACTTGTTATATATATGTACATACATACATATTTCTTTCATTGTGCCGACATATATTTCACCAGGGTTGTGGCAAGAGTGCTGACTGGTGTTGCTAATAAATTCATGTAGGGGTTTGGAACGCACACAAATATATTATTTTTTTCAGATTTACGTTGTTTCCCGCACACAGCGGGGTAAGCAGGGGTAACCTAATGCTTAGACACGCCGTCCCCTATTTTCCGCCGAATTCTGGAGGCATTGCGGGGTCGGTTCTGGAGGCAGTACGAGTTGCGGTGAAGTCAACACCGCCCTTTACCTCGACACCGGAGAAATTAATATATTAAATATTTGATCCCCTCGAGTGGGGATAGAACCTACAACCAATCGCGTTTACACACGTCATACACTTGTGCCCCTGGGCTACGACTGGCCTCAAGAAATATACCTACCTACATGTAAATGAATTGAAGGGCGAAAAATAAACGGGTTTTATTATTTTTAGTTCCAAAATATATATATTGAGCTGTCATCTAACTTTCTATTTGACATAAAATATGTAATAAATAATATTTTATTATGAATATATAAAATAAATATTCAGGTATTGATAATATTGGAATTTGTATTATGTTCACAAGCTATTATTTTTTTATTTCTTTTCTATATCCGATAAACNAAAAAAAAAACAAAAATAAAAACCCTTTAACGCATTTAATGACCTACAACAATGAGTGACTAAATATGTCCAATTTTTCTAGATTTAGAAAATTAGAATTAATGAATTATATTAAGAATTTCAGTAATATTTTATTTAAATGTAAGCTGTTTAGCAGTCTATTTAGTGGATATTTTTTTATACTATTTGTTATTTACTATAAATATTTTCCAGAATGTCTTGTTATGTAGAGAATTAATATTTTATAATAAAGTTATTATATTTCAGAATAGAAGAATGGTGAGTACTTCTAGCAGTAACGATATGTTAAATACTCATAATATTAAAAACAGAAAATATAAATCAGACAGAATTCAAATATTTACAAGAATACAAATTTTCTTACATTAAACGCTATTACCTACGATACAAATTAATTACTACATATATAAAACTTTCGCATGATTGTAAGAAAAAGTATCATTAAATCAAAAAAGTAAATTATTGCATTTATTTATATACAAATCAAATTTTAATAGCACTTTTGTTAAATTTGTAGAGGATTTGGTAGTCTTATTTAACTAATAAGTAACTGTATTCCCCAGGTCTCACAGCGCAGTCCGAAAGTAAGAATATAAAGCATGTTAGATTAAATCAGAGTCATACAGAATTGCATCCACTTTACTTTATTACAGAGATTTACTAAACTCTTTATACCACTTTACGTTACGTGGTTAAGTCCCTTTAGTTGCGAGTTTGATCTCTAAACTTATTTATTTAAATAAAGTAACAACTAAAGTAGTTATACTTTTATATATTGTTTTGTTAAATATAGATTATTTAAATTATTATCTTTTACAAACCTAAATAGAAAACTAAATTTGTTTTGTGATAATATCAACATTAAAATAAAAATATTTTTTAAACTAAATAAATTAATTTTAAAGAAAGATAATCACGAGTTTCTTAATAAACAGCAAAAACTTATCAAATTACTTAATGCCACTCAATTATCTATAGCATTAATATTATAACAAAATAAATTCTTATTAAAATAAAAAATCAAAATTAAATTAATAAAAATAAATAAACAAATTTAAAATAGAAATCATATTCGCAACTAAGGACTTTTTTCAATTTTGACTTTTTTGAGAAACGACTTCATTAGGATTTTTTCGCATGTCGTAGACCCAAAAGGTTCACAATTTCCTCTTTTTAAAAAGTTACCCATGTTTTAGTTATGTCATTAGAATTTTGACATATTTTAGCCATTAACCACACCGGGATCGTGAACCGCAGGTGAGTGGCCATTTTGAAGAATTACTGACTTAAATATTAATATTTATCCTCGAAGTAGATACCTTCTATCTAGAAAAAACACTTTTCCTACTTAATTAAAATTTGACACCATTGCGTAGGTTACATATCAACAGAACACACAAAACGATCTATGATTACTATCAGGTCTATAAAAAGATAATTAAGATAGATAATAAGATACTTACATTGGTCTAACCACCGAGGACGCAAAAGATCGTGCAAAGTGGAGTAGTTTGACTAGGAAGGCAGACCCTGGCAATAGCCGGGATTAATGCCAGGAAGAAGAAGAATAAGATACTTACATTATAAATATATATTTTTTAGCAATTTCATGACTCTTTTATGACAATGTACATTAATATCAAAAATCTTTTAATATTTGAATAATGATACATCATCTCTATGTGCCTGTTATAAATAATAAATAAAAAATATACTTATACTTATTGCAAAATATAACAAAAGGTAACTTAAATATCAAACAGGTAAGTCAAATAGAATATAGAATTCTGTTTAATTTGTCGAACTCTTTGTTATCGATTTCAGCTCATTAAAATATGAAAATATGAAATAATGAACCCACTCAAGTCGAGCTTAAGTTAATTAATTAAAAAAAAATGATCAAGAGAGGGTCGGACCCGCCCACCGAGGGCTCCGTACCAATTTCTGGATTGTGATTCAACATTAAGTACAACTTATATTTAACGTTGAAATTAACTAAAAATGTACGTTTCTAATAATCTTATTGTTATTATTTTAACTCCCAGTTGCTTTTTTCTCCGTATTTCCTAAACCATATAAAAATGTAAAGCAATCTTCATACAAAACAAGTAATTGTAGCATAATCTTCTTAAATTCCAATTTTTATTTTTATGAAGTTCTTCATTTGTTATGAAGAATTGCGAGTTTTAATGTTTCCTATTTGCCTTTTTTCGTAAAAACTCTTAATAGCATTTTTCTCTTTTAACATTCTCCACAGGGGACGGGAAATGGCAGAAACGTTCAGCGTACAAGTTTATTAAACAACAACCTTTTTAATAATAGCAAAGTTGTAAGAAATTTAAAAGTTAGTCTTTTTTAAATAAAATAATATTATAACAAGAAGACAAGAAGAAGAAAACTAATTCGGGTCAATTTATTGTTACATTTTTATACTCGGCCCGCAGTGTTACTTCCCCTTTAGGTGGATAAATGCACAAATATAATATGTATTTTACGATTTTAATCTACAATTAAGCGTACCTACTAGTGAAAACTAGTACATCAAAAACTTAAGCGAAGTTTTATACTATGTAAAGATTAAGATACTATGTAAAAATAAGAGGAAAAATTTGCCAAGTTGAAAAATTTTCAGTTTCATAAAAACAAAACTGACTATTACATACATTAGTGTACTTACATATTTTTTATATTTTTCTTGCTTAAAATTTTCTTTATAAATTCTCCAATAATGATTATAAGAGAAAAAATAACTCAATGAGATTTTCTGCGAAGATCTTAATGTGAGAATATTGTAATGCAAAGACTATTTTTGTGCTAAAAGCTTTTAACAAATGCTATAATAAATAAATCAAATGAAATAGAAATGGTGAAATCTGAATCACTCTTTCAATTTATAAAGAAATATGAAACTATAATAAATTATATAAATATAATAACATTGGTTTCACGACAGTCTTGTTGGCTGTTGCAGGTATGAAAATGAAACGACTTTTTATACATTTTTGTTTTTAAATTATGTGCTATAAAGAATATATACTAATAAATATCTAATTTAAATTAAAGAGTTAAAAGCAAATTTCATAAACAATATTTTCAACGAAGTAATGTTAGTTTAATATAAAACTAAAAGCAATATCATAAACAATTTGCTATATCCGCAAATACAAAGCCGAGGTCTTACGTTTTTATTTTCAACGTAACCTTCTCTAGTTTCACACCTGTCGTAGTCGAGGTGACTGGAGTGCTTACAGTAATACCCCAGACGCTACTGTGAGTGCATGACTTGTCATCAACTTTCATTAGAAACAAAAATGTATTTAAATAAATAAATAAATAAATAGATACAACATTTATTTCTATGAAAAAATATATGCAAAAATATAGACAATACAAATATACAAAAAAAATATGGGAAAAGTCTAAAGGTCTAAAGAATAATATTTGAAGCTCGAATCTCAAGCTTGGATGTTTTTGTATATATTTTTAACTTATATAAATAACTAGCGACCCCCTTGCGGCTTCGCCCGCTTTT
>JAKRZM010000403.1:0-12764 GCA_036379175.1 Heliconius cydno galanthus
CTTCAACTATAAATTGGGAGAAATGTATATATTAAAATTATTTTCATTCGAGTAAAATATGCGCGGCGTTTAGTTCCGCCACCTGCACATCACGTAATGTTTTGATTTTGGGCAGCCTTGACGCATAATTTGTCAATACGTTCTTAACTATTGCGAAAACGCGAAGCGTGCTTAAGTTAATATAAAAATATTAGTAGGTATATATAAAATATTACAGGGTATGAGTGAACAATCGACAATCGGATTATAACAAAGGGTGGCGGCGCTTTGTCCCGGCCGGCCATAAGTTAGGTGCGCGTGCGCAACAAAACGAGCACAATGCGCGGGCAATACGGTAGCGGCGGGGATTTGCATATCGCGCATCGCGGCTATCTGCGCGCCACGGGGCCGGGGTGTAGGGCGGCCACTGCTGAAAATTGTAGTTATAAACTTAATAAAATATAAGAATAATGAATAAAAGATATCAATAATAATAGATAGAATACAAGGTAACATAAATTAATTCTTCTAGAATAACATTTAAGTTATGTTACCTTAGGAAGGAATTAGTAGCGTTGTTTAGCTAGTATCACAAAATACTTTGTAAAATTTGGTTAAGGATTCCGCACCTCAAAAGGAAAATAAGTTTGTTGTCCGTCTGGGCGTCTGTCAAGATTATTTATAAAGAAATCGCGTGGAGATGTAAAGCGTCAGTCAGTCTTTTAACATGTAAAGCTGAAATTTTGCTGTAAGATATAAGCTTGGACATTATAAAGCAAGTTTATTGAAGTGGCATCTATGAACTACTCCTATTTATTTAAAAAAAATAGTTCGCTAAAAATATGTTACTTTAGAATCAATGAATTTATGCCAATTATTGAGAATAATGACAATCATCTGAAAAAAACTTATGCTGTATTACCAACAATGATATAAACATAATATGTAAAAAAAATAAATTAAATACTTACTTAGCTTCAAGCTCTACCTATATCTAGCGAATTAGTCGGAGAAAACTGAGCGCAAAACGCTATGGTCTCTGCATACCTCTTTTACCTTGTTCACTGTATTCAACCTCTTCTACAGTCGTACTGTGAAAAGTATGTTTGACTTAATTCTAGTGGATTTCAGATCAGTGCATTTGAGGCTAGTTATGGCCACACGACTGCTTAAGATACTGTCCCCGGAACAGACGAATATGTAGTCGTTTCATAATAAGGAGTCTGTTTTCAAGTATAAAATTATGTTTTATTTTGTAGCCGGGGTATTGAAGATAGGCTGTTTCGCTCGGTCGGGCAATCTGAGTCTCCATCAGAAAAAACAAGGCCGGCCGTGCCGTCTTAAGATTGTGTTGGATGGCATTCAGGTTGTAATGTAGTCCCTTGCTGCTACAAAAGTCTAGGTTAAGCGTGGTAGGGGTGGCCGTGGAGCGTACGCCTCTCTTCGTACTCGTCGTTTATTTATGGAAATGCATATAGAATTGGCAAAAATAAACGACTCACAATCGTTAGGATTTTCATTAATTCTGATTACGGTTAAATCATTTTCAAATTTTGATTGATTTTACTTTTATTGCCTAAATCAATAATAATAAATATTGAAACAAACAAACACACAAACATTTAAATTAATAATAAAAACTATCTCATACATCGACAGCCCTGAACCATACGCTGTGTAATCTGTACAAAAACTTCTTCACCGAAAAATAATGCTGCTACATTATAAAGGGGCGAATATCGCATATTATTGTATTTTACATTTTCATACTTACCTACTGCGGTCAGTAGTAGTGTTGCACTCGCATAATACACGGCGACGTCTCCTTGGCCGCACTGATCTACGATTTATCGATTCTACTATAATATATAAGAATATTTTACAACTTTGATTGTACTTGTTTCTACTCGTATGTAATTTCAAATGATTATGTAATTTTAAATTAAAATAAATACGCGGCTTTACGTGTTTTCTCACAAAGCCAGATAGACAGAGGGAACATGGTGTCAAATTATCGAGTCAAATTATCGAGAAAGTGCATGATGTGGTGGATTCATCGCCGCGCGTTGTCTATGAAAATAAATCAGTTTCACGTTGTATCCCACACACAACATGGTAGGCAGAGGGCACCTAGTATTAAGGCACTCCGTTGTTGATTGGCGAAACTCAACGCCGCGCTATGCCTCGATACCAGAGCGAAGTAATGGAAATATAAATTTAAATAAATATTTCATTTCCTCGAGTGGAGATCGAACCCACAACCAATCGCGTTTCGGTCAAACCGTCAGACGCTGTCTGTTTGTGCCTTGACGGCCTGCATAGCTACAAATATGGTTTACTAGCGGCCCGCCCGCGGCTTCGCCTGAGTACTTACGTTCTATAAGTGATGTCCCTGCAAAATTTGAGACTCCTAGCATTTGTAGTAACGAAATTTCATACAAACTTTCCACCCCTATTTCATCCCCTTAGAAGTCGAATATTGCAAATTCCCTAACCTACGTCCTATAAGTAACTCCTATGCAAAATTTGAGATTCCTAGCACATGTAGTTACTGAGATTTCGTGATGAGTGAGTGACCTTTCGATTTTATATATATAGATNATTAAAAATAGTGGTTTATAAAAGGGTTTAAGTCATCTTAATTTTTTATGTATACATAACATAATAATTGAGGCCACACATGGCACAGGGACACAAGTGTGCGACTGAAAATGAAATATTTAATATTTTCATTTCCTATCTCTAGTAACCGGGCAAAGCGCGGCGCTTAGTTCCGCCTGAGAGTTCAACGTCGTAACTGATAAATTTTGTCATAGATATTATTACTTAAAAAATTACAATTGTCACACACTTGTTTGCTATCTACCTAATAAATGACATATTATGTATGCATCAATCTCAATACGTTGTCAGGATCTGGCGAAGTCACGTGGAGCCACGTGAGCTATTAACATTCATTAGAATTGAGTGACAGCATCTCAGTGGCGAGGGGGGTACAATGCGCAGGCGCAAGGAATTTTCCACGATATCCACATAGCACGATTAATTCTACTAAGTCCTTCAGCGACGCCCTATTTCTAGACACTTTAAATATTCAACGGCAATATTGGTTGATATTTGTTTTTTTTTCTTTTCTCGTGCTGTCACGTTGACAGTGTTTGTAACTAGTGAATTCATTAAATGTACGTATATAGGAACAATGATACCTGAAGGAACAAAATAATGTATTTATTTATAAGTATACCCATTTTCAATTCAAATTGCGTAACCGTGACATTAGGACACGCTTACGGGGGAAAATAACAATTGTTAGAGGAAAAAGTAGATGGTAAAGTAATTATTGATTGTAAGAAACGTCATTGTATACATTTGTATTTATATTAAGTAAATAATAATATTTAGAAAGGTTCACGCTGAGACGTCACGTTTGAGCTTTTTTTAAGCTAAGCTGCATAAATATTTAGATAGAACTTTTACATTAAAGTAATATAGCCGTAAAATATGATTAGTTATACCTAGCGGCGTGGCCAGAGAGAATGGAGCGCCAAACACTTCGGTCTCGGTCTCGGCCTCGGTCATATAAAGTCAAGTTCAAGGCAAAGAGAGCACCCAGGAGATCGGCGTTCTCTTTCGCCGTATGGACCAAGGAGTCAATTCCTGTACATAATGGTGGAAGCGAACGCTGGCTATAGTTGCCAAGTGCAGGCTGCACTGCCTTAAGAGGGCCAAAACTGATGTGTTCCGAGCGGGTAGCTCTCAAGCTTCTCAAAGGTTTAAGCGACATGATCAGACCTTTCTCTGGCAATTTGACACTTAAAGTACTTTTACCTTTCACCTTTGGATTCTTAGTGACCAGTGCCCAGATTTGATATGTCTCGCGTTTGCTAAAGGCAGCAAGTTTGCAAGACTTATCAAACCAAGGCTGTAACTTACCACTATAGAGCTAAAAAAGTAAGATTCCATGCCTTGCAGAACCACATCGTCAATAGTAGTGGCACAGGTACTGAGATCATCAGAAGAGAAGCAAATCGTCCCCCAGGAACAATTTGATTTGTAGCCGGGGTATTGGAGATAGGCTGCGTCACTTGGTCGGACAATCTAAAACTCCGTCAGAAATAACAACCAGCCGTGCCGCCTCAAAAATATTGAATTGGAGTGTACACCCCTGAGTCCACGTTAAAAGTGGTAGGGGTTTCTGTGGAGCATACTTCTCATTTGCCTTGTTCATAGCCTAGCACTATGTCCTCCCCAGAATTCGACGATCAGCCTGTGTAGGGACTCAGGTAGGAATACTCTGGGGTAGTTTATCTCTCTGTTCCGCTATCTTGTTCCAAGAAAGGGTACTGTTCTAAACCGAGATCATACGGAAAAGATATTTATAAGCTTGTTTTGCAAGTTTTTTTAGCTTCACGCTGTATCCCGCAGAAAGCAGTGTAGGCAAAGACCCTATCATAATCGTTATGACACTACCGAGCCGCATTTTCCGCCTAATTCGACACACATTGTATGTTAATTAACGGAAGCAACGGAACTCAACGCCGTTACCAGAGCTAGGAAATAAAAATATTAGATATTCCAATTCCTCGAGTTTAAATCACGACTTACAGTCGAACACTTGCGCCCTTGCACTACGACGTGAGTGTGAAGCTTCAACAATTGTTTACTAGGTTACCACCTACATATATAATCGTTATTATAAGGCCGTATTAACCAACAACCAATTACAGGATACCTACATATATACATAAATTATGATATATAGATATGTTACACAATCGCAGGAATGCAACCGACCGCGTTTTTGTGTCATTTTAAATATGGCCGATTCAATTATTTTGCAGTTGACATTTGCGCCATACATAAACTCGTATAGGAAGATGGAAGTCTGGATGTTAAGAATCCTTAGATCACTCCAATAATTATTTCCATAATTCAATTTCCAAGAAAAATTCAAGATGTTTGTTTAAATATAATTGTAAAAAACGAAAAAAAGATGCAGTCTTGGTTACAATATGTACTAAGCTCATTAATTAGCCCTGCCCTTAAATATTTGTAAATATACACTAATTTACATTCAATGATAGAACCAGTAAACAAAATTAATTAAAGGTTAATTATATTTTACAAGCTGTAGTTATGAAAATTTACATTGTAATGGCAATTAACATGTAGGTAATTTCTTTACATTTTGTATATAATAGATAGAGCGTACAACATTCGCTATTGTATATGTATAATAAATATAAATAATATGCACAGTTATAAATTCTATTATTAAATCATTATAGCATGCAAGTATTTTACCGTTATAAAAGCGTTTATTGTACTTATTACATATTTTTATAGAAAGTTACTTTAATTATAGAGCTAAGTTAGGAGTTATTTAAGTGCGTGAACAATAAATAGTAAATATTTTCAAACGTTTATTACAATTTTTGTATCGTACATCTTTTACATTCTCACGATATATTGGCTGATAAAATTATATTCTAATATAATTTCGGTTTATTTAATAATCCTCCTAACAAGGCTCGATGGTCGCAAAACATGTTTAAGAGTCCATTGTTCGTCAGAGTCAGAAAGTCCACGGTTGATTTATAGTGGCGAAGGCGTTTTTGCTTCATCACAAATAAACGATGACACCACATCGTCAAAACCGTCCTGGAGAGTGATCTCGAAATCCCGAAAACGGTGGACTCTAATGTTTTATTCAATTGATTTTATTAGCGAATAGTTTTTCAACGTCGGCCCAGCACGGCGGGGTCACGGCGCGAGTACCCACAGGCTACATACATACATATGTATGACTCTCTAATAAATTGGATGGAGCCATGTTTTTAGATTTCACTAAACGCGCCCCATATCGTATCGTTATTCGTTACCGCACTTTGGGACAAGTAGTTTTTTTATTGATGTGTCGGTCCTCTTGGCGTCTCGTCTCGTTGTCTCGCTGTCCATTCAATATGCTTTAAAGTTTTTTGAACACGCTTTTGTACTATGTAGACGTTGACTGAAATGATAATATTACGGAATATTTTAATGTTGACATTTGACTCTTGTTGCGAGAATATTAAAAAATAAATATTTGGAAAAAAGATACAAATAAACCATTATTATATCGATTGTAAAAGTTAAACATAAATACTGGTAAACCCAGCGGTAATCCCAGCGCTATCTTATTATGCTGGTACTTCTGTAGAGTCTTGTTCTCATACATATATGGATAGAACGTGGACGTCTGCCACCTCAGCTCCGGGCTCCGTTAGTTACTTGTGTATTCTAATTACTTAACCTTAGGCATCGATGCCTGCAATTATCTTGTTATGGAGATTAGTCACTTTGCATCTCGTACGCATTGATAATTTTATTAAGTACTGAAGCGTCTTATCGCTAAATCGGTACAGTACTTAATGCGGTGTGTGAATTCGTTTGAAGTTGAAGACTTAACTATCGTTTGTTTGAGTCAATAGAAAAAAGACTATTTACATTTATTTTATTAAACTGTAGTACTTTACGCCCTTTACGTGTTTACAAAAGAAAATGACATAATTTTTTAAAATTATTGTTAATATTATTTGTTCTAAGAGATAACTATTATAGAAAACTCATGCTTTTATATTTTTTTGTCTATTACGTGTATATATGTGTTATATACCACAAAAATCAATAGAACATTCCCAGCACCATATCTCACATACTCGTTCCCGCTCCGTAGGGCACAATCATTACCAAGTTTTTTTATCAATACATACACTCGTAAATATAGATACTTCTAAAGTAGAACATTAGCGATCCGACCGGAAGCAGCAATGCGACGCACGCGACCGACGCTTTTTGACTTTTTTACGACAAAAGAGTGCGGAAGTTATGTTTCAAGGGCATTACGCACACCTCATTAAGCAACTCCTCTCAGTGGAAGGGCAACTGTATTTATTGCTGCACGCTTTGACAACCCTGGCTGGAGAGACACTGTGCTCTACCAAACACCCCAAAAATAAGAAACTATTGAAAAATCAGCTCTATTTCCTAAATTTAAGGTAGTTATTGCAATGTAGAGTGAGCTATGTAGAGATCATATTTGTCTAGGGCTGTCATCGGAAGAATTATCTTTCGGAAAGTAATACAGTCATTAGTTTATGACATCTTCATCTGTATCAGTCACGGCGTCCGCTCTAACGGGCGGCAAGTAGGGGCGAGGGCGGGCGGAGGACAGAGGGCGAGGGCGGGCGGAGGAGGGAGGTCGGGGGACGCTATGCAAACCATTTACTTCAGCTACAATTAATGGTGTAAATGATGTCGTGTGAAATTTGTTATAGCGTGTTCATTTACTATTCGTTTGAGAAATTTTATAGTTTCTTTATATTATTTACAAGTTTCCGTTGTAAGTCCGTTGGTTGATAGATTATGTAATAGATATTAATTGTAATTTTAATCCAAAACATGGAATAATGATAAACACTAAATGTTAGTGGTATCTACATTAAAAACATAATAAATACCATACCATACTCGTACTTTTTATAGTCTGAACTCTCCCAGTCCCAGTCAATCAAACAGTAAGCACTTAAGTTGTAGTTCGTGATCAAGTAACTTTATACTTGTAAAAGTAAATAAGTCGTAGATACGTTCTAAAATACCTATAAATTCGTTTTATTTTAAAATAATATACATAAAACGTAGAATGAAATGACTTACCACTAGACTAGACTGACTGCCTTCCATGTAAAGTGTGATAGATGTGAAAATCATTTTTCCTTTTTAGGGTTTCGTATCTCAAAAAGTAAAAATAGAACCCTTTATGTTGTTGTCCGTCTGTCCGACTGACAAAACCATTTATCTCGAGATCGCATAGAGGTATCAAATTAAATTAATATCGAATATTCAGATCTAAGAATCCCTTGAAACACAGAAAAAATCTAGCTTCAAAGTTAACGCAATCATCTTGTATCAAATGGGCCGCGCAATCAAAGCCTTATACAGTACTTCCTGTGGACCTACAGTTATGAAATTTGGCACGAAGTGAGAATTTATAAAGCAAATGAAGTATGCCAACTTTTATTAATTCTACAGTGTCCCTTTGAATTATGGCATTGCGTGTTGAATGGTGGAACTCAACGCCGCGCTTTTCCCTCGATATCAAAGCGAAGAAATGAAAATTGAACATTTTCTACTTCTTCGAGTAGGAATTAAACCCACAACCTGTCGTGGTCATAGTCACAAGCTTCTGCCCCTGCGCCGCGACTGCCATCTGAAATAATTTATTATATTCCGTCTTTTCCAATATTTAATTATATTTTGACTTTTGATAAAATACAATAAAAAATAATAATTAATATTTTCCTTGCTTTGCTTAGACAAAACACTATTCAAATTAATTGGGTCTTTCGCGAATTATATGGAAAAAATCAATAATAAATTTACTTATAGTTCATGCATACGCAGTACATCATATTGAATACCAACTTTCAAAATTTATTTTTACTGCCATCTAGCGGATTAATTCTAAACTACAAGAACATTACTTAGCAGCTGTGAGTCACCCAATCAATTTGTTGTAACAAAAGCTCTCAGTAATTTTATAATACACCGGCAGATGTCGTTGCATATAAAATATCACTTGAAGCAAAAAGTTTTATATCGTGAATGTTAAAATATTTCAATTTAATTAAATAAAAATATATGAATTATTATTGTATAATTTATAGACATAACGTATATTGCGCCGTACATTAAAATTAAAATGGCATATTCTAGATAAAAAAACAAAATAAAAATCATATACTGACAAGCTTGTTAGGCGGAACCATAGCAACTTATAATAGTCGTTTGTTATTTTGTCATAAACAATCGCGAGGACACTGACCATTGAGGGTCGATATCGAGAGATAGCATCGACCTATAGCTATGACGTATGGAGATTCCATATTCGAACGCGTTACAGTCAGGCGTAGTAATAGCGAGACGTCGCGTGGCGCGTGCTGTGTTGGGCTTTATCGAGCTGTGCCGTGCTGGTAGCAGCTGTGAGTGAGCTGTGCATGTGCTGCGTGCTGGCAGCGGTGTGCGAGGCGCTGTGCTTGCGGGCGCTGGTGTCGCCGGATGAGCGTGTCGGTGCGCGCGGTGCTGGTGGAGGGCCCGCCGCGCCAGAAGGGGCCCTACACGTACGTTAGTACGCCGCGTGCGTTGTACAATAATGCCAAACTCAGGAGAGATCCATCATGGTAAGTAACAAATACCCAACTTATCAGTAAATATATTTTTTCTTTCAAGTCTATACGTCAAAATATTTGATAAAATACACATGTACTTAAATAGGAAAAAGCCAAAAAGAAATGGTCCAAAATAAATTGTTAATTGACGTAAGTATTGGCCGACAGAAATTGTCATAATCATTATTAATTATGATTTATCCTTTAGTACCATTATTATTATATAGACGTCTGATACATGATTACATAGGATCTTGGGATATATACATCTTTAACTTAAATAAAAGCATATAGTAAAGCAATTATGAAATACAGACAATTACCAGGAACCTAGAATAATAATGAGTCAACAGGATTGCACGTCGCGACTGTCAAGTGTCACGAATGTCACATTTCTATTTACTCGCATGCATACATAATTAATAGATACTAGATAGGGTGTAGGTGTAGGTGCATTCAATTACACTGATTCATTCCTCAAGTTACAATCTAAAAATATATAGATTCTCATCGTATTGTTCTGATTGCCATTGCTTTCTAGACTGTATCCTACCTACATATCTATACTTATAATAAAATCGTAAGAGGGTCGGTGTCTGTACTTGGAAGATATTTAAAAAAAATGTTATTGGAAACCTTTATTAACCAAATAGAACCCAAAACAATGGTTTTTAAATTTTTTGTCTGTTTGTCTGTTAATCTAACCTAAACCTAAATAAATGTTCTAAACAAACCTACGAGTATATTGTTATTGATATCTCAATCACTTATTTAGTACTTGCGTACCTTGCTTTTTTTTAATAAAAAATCATATTGTCATAGAAATCGTTGATACATTTAAAGTAAAAGTTTTCATATAAGTAGGTACATTTTCCAAGTTCATTTCCTTAATAGCGGATGTCTGCTTACTCGAAACTTCGGTCTTACATGTAAGCACGTGTAGGCAAAAGTAGGCAACCACAAGTTCTGTAACCACAAGTTCGTAATTGTCTCATATTACAATAACATTATTATTTTCTATTCCTACAATTACATTTTCTTGTTAAATGAAACTCTTTAACGAGACTAATCGCGTTTATTCAGTACGTAATATAATTTTTTGCAAACTCGTCGTTTTGAACACCTTGCAGTTGCCGGTGGTTAGGGTACGGATATAGGTGACTGAGATGGTATCCTTCTGTTAATTGACATAATTATAATATCAAACTACCGTCAACGATTTCTTAATCGAATCCCGGACGGATTCCTGCAGAATGAGCTTACTATATCGTGTCCTCTGGTGTGGTGGGTTTGAGAATTCAAAGATCTTATAAGAGGTTCCCAGTTGGTAGAAAATTTCCAATCCTCTTCTCTATTGACATTAGGATTATTTTGTATTACAATAGCCTCGCGGATATATCTCAACAGTGGATGATTTGTTGGTCTTCTGATAACGCTGCTGACAGAGAACTTACAGCTTGTTTTGCTAAAGGGCATTTGGGCAAGGGCAAGGGCAAGGGCACGGTAGAGACTGTGTAGGGTGGTGAGATACACCATTGAGGTATCTATTGGTAAGCGGTTTTATACAATATAGCCTACTGTGCCATTAGCATTTTTATGACTCAAACATTACAGTATATTAACTTACAATTGTACGTACAGTTAATACTTTTACAATTTTCTTTCAATAATATTCGTAAAAGAACTCAACACTATTTATAATAATATTCAAATTATGAATTTACATTAATATTGCAGGCGTTTGTGTGCAATTTTATTGTAAGTAAAAACCAGGAAATGAAAATAGTCAATATTTTATTCCTCAAGTGGGAATCGAACTTACAACCTGTCGCGATTACAGTCACACCCCTGCACCACGATTGGCCTCGGGTGGTGTGAGAAGTCGCGTGCTGAACGCGGTCGCTGCGGTCCCACCAGCGTCCTATGATGTCGGTCCGTAGACGATACTATCGCAAGGTTACTTTATATCTGATGATTTATATTCGACTCACGAAACTTAAAACGCAAGAACAGTTACTTTTTAAAATAAAATTTGCTTTCACATCAAAAAAAGTATATTTATTTTTATAAAGAGTCACGCTAACTTTGCTTTTCAACGATCTTAAATTATATTCTACCTTCTTTGGCTAGACATTCTTTGATATCTTATTTTAAGTTGTTGTTTCTAAAAAAAAAGAATTAAATTAGTTCAAAAATTCTAACCTTCAATTATACTAAATCTTGCCATAAATATTGTTAAAAGCTCCAAATTATCAAGGCGCTTAGAGAAAACCTTACTCTCTAAAACTGACCATAAATTATAATCCAATGGATTACGATCAGGACTAGAAGACGGCCAGTCTTCAGCTCTGATGAAATCCGGAACGTCAAATATTACACAAAGAAAGTTATCAACTAATACCTATTTCTATATATATAAATTACATAGCTTAGGTTCCTAGAATTTGACTATTTATCGTTAGAGCTTCGCGTGAAAGATCGAACGCCGCGATAAAGACTTAGATGAAATGTTGCTATTAGTTTTACAGAAGAGCATTGCCCTTAACCTTGGCTCGCAAAAGCAAAGAAAATGCGGGGACCCAAGGACTGCGTGGTCACCGTCGACTTGGTAACTAACGCTACTTGTGTTTTTCGACTCTACCTTACATTAATTTTTGTATTTTATTTTTCAGCACCATTTCATCTTTGTTTTATGAAATATTTAATTTTAAAAATATTAGCGATAGATGAGATTGTAATATATTTACATTCCATTATTATATTGTAATGTATAATGGAATACTTTAGGCTCTATAATTTTTTAGCTTACCGCCCTTAACAGGATACCTGGAGGGTACCTGGGACCTTAGTATTAAGGCACTCGGTTTCCACTAAGACGCGCTTTGCTTTAATGCACAATTCTTTAAAATAAATTCTTAATTCACAACGTAATTAAAAACTTAAACACATAAACTGTGTTAATATATTTAATAAGCGATTAGTAAATTGTTGTTATAAGAATATATTTAAACAAACCTCTGAGAAATTATTCCATACGTATTTTTCTATGTATAATAATACTTATCGCTACAACGCAGCTCTTTCATATACAGTAGAAGTAAAATACCATTTTTCTTAATTACAATTTAAACAAATACGTAAAAAAAGCCTTTCTATATTATTAGAGGTAATAACGCGTTGTAATCTACGATCAGATCGTAAGAAAAGGGAGTAGGTAGAGTCCTGCGGCGTCGGCTGCGTACTGACGCACGTCCGGTCTCCTTGGGAAATATTAAGGTTTAGTAGCAAAGGTCAACTTCTCGCTAGTTTTACATGCTACTTGGAGGACATTATAATTTATTGTTATATAATTGTATTATATTGGAACAATGTGTTTTACCCTAAAGTATTATATAAGAGTTGACAATTTTAGCGTTATTTTTGTTTATATTTTATAAAATACTAGCGGACGCGCGCAGCTTCGCTTGCGTATTTAGGGGTGAATTCTAATAACCCATGAAACATATGTTCAATGAAATATTTTTAAGAGTCTAAATTTCAAATTTTATAAAAATCGGTGGCGATTTAAGAATTTTTCCA
>JAKRZM010000403.1:20146-46765 GCA_036379175.1 Heliconius cydno galanthus
CGCCTGCGTCCCGGCACGCCGCCGCCCGCGCCCGGCCGCCGGCACCATCCTATACAGACCGAGTACTACTTGGAGGAGGTATAATTGTTTTTTTTTTCACCGACTTCGAAAAACGGAGGTAATGAGTTTGGTCTAGTGGTCTAGTGTTTCTATGCGCGTGTTCTATAAATAACAAAATATCCGTGATAATCAATTATTTTCAGCAGTTGACTATTTTAATGTAAGTACTCGAACATCATACTGCAAGTACCTATTACAACGAGAAAATGTTTGTAGTGCTAAATGTGTGTCTGTAATGTTAAACGTGTTCAAATAAAAAGTAAAGATTATTTACAAAAATTATTTGCAAAAATTATTATTGGTTAAAATTGGTTCCATAATCAACTCAAAGATCTACTTGTACATTTTATTTGCAGTTATTCGACAAAGGCGTGGAGCTGGAGGTGGGCGTCCAGACGGACCTGTTCGCGGACCGCCCCGCCACGCCCGTGTACGTGCCCGCCAAGACCGGCGCCGACGCGCACACGCAGATATACCCCGGTGATGTAAGATGTCTTCCTTTTCCTCACAATATACCTAAGGGCAGTTAAGGCAGTAAACTCATAAGAGTTAAGATGGTAATTGCCCTAATAATAGATATAGCAATTACTAACATACCTAGGGCTATTTAAATAAAAGCAAAAAATATACAAAACTAAAATGGTAATGGTATCAGGTATTAAAATAAAGGATATAATTAATTTTAACAAAAAAATCGGACAGTATCTACTATAAAATACTTTGTAATTAGAAAATAAAAATTATATGTTAACTAGATACTACAAACACTACTACATTTTTGAAAGATAATGTAGAAATATACATGTATCTACATTCATACATATAGTAAATAATAAATAAAATTAGTACAACAGTTGTAATACATTCCAGCTGTTCGACTTTGACCTAGAAGTCCAACCTATCCTGGAAGTACTAGTGGGTAAGACGGCGGAGCAGGCCCTGGCGGAGGTGGCGCAGGAGGAGGAGCTGGCCGCGCTGCGACAGCAGCAACGCCGCTACCGTGAGCTCCGCGACGCCGAGCTCGCCGAGAGGCAGCGGCTCGCTAAGCAGGACGAGAGGTTGATGCAGGAGAAGGTAGTGTGCCAATACTTCAGTATTTTTTAACTTGATCTGTCAGTATTACTGGCATAGACGTATAAAAAGATAACAAGACAGACACATATTGCTCAATAGAAATTAAAACAATAACTATAATTTCAAAAGCATCAGTCGTGGCGCAGAGGCCCGAGACATAGAGCGTGCGAGTGTAAACGTAACAGTTTGTGGGTTCGATTTCCACTCTAATCTACCACAAATAAAAAACTACTAACTATTAGGCATATTATGTACAATTATACATAAAATATCACAAGTATTTATTTGCGTGATCGTGTCTAGGAACGTCGCGTGACGGAGGCGCGGGCGGCGCGCACTGCGGCGCAGGAGGCGCGGACGCGCGTGGCGGGCGCGGCGCTGGTGCAGGGCTACGTGGCGGAGCTGCTGCCCGCCGTGCTGGCCGGCCTGCGCGACTCGGGCCACCTGCTGCGCCGCGTGCGCCGTGGCGTCGACGACGAGGCCGTGCCCTGGCTGGTGCAGGAGGTCGCACAGGAGATCGAGTCTATTATTACCAGTCGGGACGTTATCGCCGGTACGACACTTGTAAAGCTTATCAAGTATCATTCATTAATTCATTATTGTTGGTAGCGAGCCTGCGCTGCGTTTTTTAGCGTAAAGCTAAAGAAATAAAAACAATTAATACTTGCGTGAAAACTGTACAGAGATCGTACGCGACGTGCTGGAGGCGCGAGCGGAGCTATACGCCTCGGCAGGGGAGAACCTCGCGAAGAGGGAGTCGCCGCCGGAGTCCATCACGCCCGCCTCCATACCTACTGAGGAAGAAGAAGGTACGAACACAAAAAAATTAGCAACTTATAGTTATTGTTACATCAAAGATTGACACATTAGACTCTGCATTAATTAATAGTTTTCTAAATCTGTACGTAACGTTACTATAATAAACAAAACGAACCCCCAATCAGTCACAAGTGTATCCCGGTGCGGTGCGCGGCGCCCGCAAGCCTGCAACAAGTGCGACCGTGCTCATTGGTCACGCGCGCGTGTACCCAGTGAATGCACTCATTACAGCGATATGCCATCCCTATTAGCTCTCCGACCTTGCCAAACAATAACAATCTGTCGGCACTCCTCGCTTATACCATAACGTCGCTAAACGCCGCTACAGCAAAAATGATTCTTGTATGGATGGCGTTAACTGCTAGTGTAGCGGAGTGACGGCCGCAGATGCAGAGCGATGGGGGCCTGGCACAATGCCGGGTTGCGGTCGCGGACGATTACCATTGATACGCTATGATGACATTATAATATCGTTTTGATATATCCGCCCTCGCCGTACAGTGCTGTGTGGGCACACGTGCGCCCGCTTCGACGTTGTGCAAATTTTAAACTAATTCATTTGGACGTTTATTCGAGAAAACAGCTATTATAACACGTACTTATTGACGGCTATGTGTACTTGAATTCGGTTGTAAAAGGTTCATTGTTGTTTTTTTTAGTCGCGTCTCCATTGGGTTAGCACTTTTAAATCTTTTTTTGTATAGAATGTATGCTTAATTGCAATGACAACGAAAATGTTTAACTACTAAATAGTATAATATATGTAGCCTACATAATGAAGGTGCATAAAGGATCGATTAGATCTAAAAGAAACAAATGAAACCAAAAACTATTCATGATCTACTGGTTAAAATTTAAAAATTCTCCAAATCCCATCTAACTATTATGAATCTTTTTAATATAACCACTATAGCTATATAGTGGTATTTAATGTGACCAGACCGTCCCATTTTGAACGCACCGTCGCGTTTTTTGCTTTTGTGTCCCGGGGTCCCCCAAGGACGTCATCAAAAGTCCCGTTTTTCGAAATGGTACGAATATTTGGTCGGTCGAATCTCGGCAGAATAGAACTAAAGCTCCCAAAAAATCCTAAAGCATACTACCTACCTACACGAAAATGTTTAATTGAAGCCAAATGTTACTTTTTAAACCAATAGATAAAATAATTACTAATTACCTACCTACCAAAATAAAACCGATGTCCCGTTTTGAGCAGAAAAAAGAATGGTAACGTTAGTTATACTGCATACACATATCTTTAGTTATTTCAAATTGACGACGGCGGCGGCGTAGCTACGTATGCAAAATATAGTAAAATATAAAGCTAATTTTTTTTTTTTAAATACATAAATTGACATTTAGAACTTAGAATCCAAAATAACTAAATAAGCTTAGTATCACACGTGTGTGTAAAAGCTCACAAGTCACAAATCCCTATACATTTTGTGGTTAATTGAATTCAATGAAATTGTGATCGACGATGGAGAGATGGAGATCGTATCTAAGATAAACGTAAACATTGGCACGAGCTTTCGTTAAATGAATTAAATAATGCCCCTAGCAGATTTTATTGCGCACGTGCGGCTGCGGAGAGTGCAGTCACCGACGCGACGTCCTGCTAATACTCTAACTATGATAAGATCTCACGGACTTATCAATAAATAAACTCTAGTAAACATTGTATAAATTAAATTTTTACCTATTTTCTTCTTAGCATGTTCCTCTATACCGTTAAAAGGCATTATTTGTCATCGTAGCAGTATATACCTGCCTACATTGGAATTAATAAGTACCTACCATGCAAAATATTTCTTGTGGATTTTGTCGTAAGCTTGTGTCCCTGCGCCATCAACCACTAGCATCTATACGTATAGAGTTAAATAAATTAATTATTTAAATATACTCCAGTAAACAGTAAACACAGGCGGTGAGACCGATCACAATGGACGCGCTTATCTCACATCTCGCCGCGCTGCAACAGCGCTAATACGTTAAGCATATTGCGACACCTGACCGCCCTCGCGACGCCGCTGGATATACCAATAAACATTACAGACCCTACATAGCAATTGTATTTAAATATAGAAATAATGCTGCCTCAGCGATGTGTAAATATTGTATATCTATAATTGATTGTAAGCGATGGCTGCAGGTTCAAATATTTAAGTAATATTTTTCGTTTAGTTCATCCAAAAGTACTTATTTCTAGTGCACTTAATAACAAAAATAATATGTCTTCTATTTGCTCAGTAAAAAAAGAAAACCAGAGGTGTCGACTTGCAGAGTCCTAGGGGGGGTCCTGTTGACCACGTTCCAATTGCACGCTGTCCCAAGGAGTTGTTGGGAATTTTTTCGAAGTGTAGAAAAGATATGAACTTATATAGAATTGTTAGGAGACTATGTAGAAAAATAAGTTATTACTTTTACTTTGTATTGATTATTAATTTATTGTGTTAATTAATTTTCATGTTTCGTATGTAGAGCACGTTGTCGTTTGATGGTTGAGTGATCCACCTCCTCCTCTTCCTCCTCCTCCTCCTCCTCATAATCAAAGCATCGATATATCGGTTCAAATATTTTAATATCCAATTAGTTCAAAAGACAATATGTAATTACAACCAGAGTCGCTGTCGTATGTCACTCTGCTGAGTCAATATTGTCGCTGCACTCGCGCACATTAGCGACTCTCTCAAATAATTATTATATACAAGAGTCGCCCTCCGCAACACTATCTGTACACTCATCTCCCGCACGCGGAAACACGCGGATTTAATTGAAATGCACTGCAATTGTAGTGTCGATACTATAGACCTTATTTCTATTAGCGTGAAGGCCAACCCGCGACACCCGCTGTCGTGCGAGTGCGGCGCGTGTTTGTGCAGCTGTGGCCTTACATCCATATAATGTACTGTATGAAGCTTAAACGATACAATTTGGACCACTTTATAAAAATACAAGTCACAAAGCACCACTGTTACGGATAGATTTTAAATTAAACCCTTCTTGATCTCCCTTTCATTTAATTATAATGAAAATAGTATATACGTATAAAAATTATACAAAATTAATAATGCTTTTCAACGTAAGTAGTGCCTATTTCATATAATTCCGTAAATATTACGGTAATATTTAAGATTTGATTAAATATCACGAGGAAGATTAACTGAAGTCAACTTGGAGGAAATGTCGGATCCGTGAAATGTACCTAATCCCTGCGAAGCTTTTACTTTATTTGAACTTCAAACAAAACAAAATTTCTTCTATGTACTTTTGTTCTTAGAGATTTTATAGAGCCTTCTGCTATCTGCACTCTGCTGTCGATTAAGCCTTATAATTACCGTACTTATCGTACGTATCGTATTTATCGTACTACGTCGAAATTCTTATTTACAGATTGCAATCGTTTTTATTATAGGCATTTTTATAAGTCAATTTAGAAAGCTTTAATATCCAAAAGGTTGATAAATACTAATAAAATAATTATTTTGCGACATTGGATACAGCAGAGGATGGTATGTTCATTCAAGATCTTATAATATTTTTAATTTAATCAGATCAGAAAAAAAACGCTCTGAAAATTACAGCGAAATTATAAAATATAACAAAGCAAAAGCCAATTTATTTTTCCCTCTATAATCAAATAAAGAACTTTACAATTATTAAATCTTATTAAATTGTTCATCTGCAACCGATGAGGAATGTGCCGACTTAGAGCACAGTAAGAACATGTACCCCCTCTAGTGGGGATCGAACCCACTACCAACGCGTTGACATTCAAACGCTGACCTTCTGAGCCAGTACGGCCTCAAATCTGTAATAATCTGTTTAAATTTAAATACTTTACTATTGTCCGCAAATTACTATATCTGTTGTACAAACACCCCATATACACCATGCACCCTGCACCATGCACCCCGACTGCTGGGTGGGGAGCTGTGGACACTTGCGGCGATCACGGCGGATTATATTGAGTGAAGGCGAGTGAGTGAGTGTTCACTTGCAGAGAGCGTTGTTGCGAACAATTAATTGGAGTACAGCTGTTTACTCAGTTTTATTATGTTGTTAATATATTTTTAATAATTTTATTTAAATAGATTGATTATTTATTTAATATTTAATTCTTACTTTTATTTAATAGAAAGCGTCATGTTTATAATTTACTATACAAATACCTACATAATAATTATATTTTTTTAATTAGTTTTAGTTATCGCGTCAAAGCGCGCCTTTAATTCTTGCCACACAAAATGCAATTTGTCTCGACAATCAAGAGTAAAAGTCAAAAAGTAACAAACACAATTTCTTAACACTAGGTCCCCTATGCCTGCCAGGGTAAGCATAGGGAACCTACCCGCCCACCATCCGAGAGCGGGAAGGTACCTTAGTAGGTATATTGTCCTTACATAGTAACGACACTAAAACATTGTCTCAAAATCAACCTTTTGTACTAATATNCATCCATATAATGTACTGTATGAAGCTTAAACGATACAATTTGGACCACTTTATAAAAATACAAGTCACAAAGCATCACTGTTACGGATAGATTTTAAACCCTTCTTGATCTCCCTTTGATTTGATTATAATGAAAATAGTATGTACGTATAAAAATTATACAAAATTAATAATGCTTTTCAACGTAAGTAGTGCCTATTTCATATTATTCCATAATATCACCAGGAAGATTAACTGAAGTCAACTTGGAGGAAATGTCGGATCTGCGCTCGTGAAATGTACCTAATCCCTGCGAAGCTTTTACTATATTTGATATTTAAACAAAATAAAATTTCTACTATGTACTCCTGTACTTAAAGATTTTATAGAGGCTTCAGCTATCTGCACTCTGTTGTCGATTAAGCCTTATAATTACATCCTTATCGTGCTACGTAGAAATTCTTATTTTATAAGTCAATTTAGAAAGCTTTAATATTCAAAAGGATGATTAAATACTGCAGAGGATGCTACGTTCATTATAGATTACAGATACACCTATTTCATCTTATAATATTTTTAATTCAATCGGATCAGAAAAAACGCTTTGAAAATTAGAGCGAAATTATAAAATGTAACAAACTAAAACCCAATTTATTTTTCCCTCTATAATCACATAAAGAACGTTACAATTATTAAATCTTATTAAATTGTTGATCTGCAACCGATGAGGAATGTGCCGACTTAGAGCACTGTAGGCAGTAAGAACATATACCCCCTTTAGTGGGAATCGAACCCACTACCAACGCGTTGACATTCAAGCGCTGTCCAACTGAGCCAGTACGGCCTCAAATCTGTAATAATCTGTTTAAATTTAAATACTTTGCTATTGTCCGCAAATTACTATATCTGTTGTACAAACACCCCATATACACCATGCACCCCGACTGCTGGGTGGGGAGCTGTGGACACTTGCGGCGATCACGGCGGATTATGTTGAGTGAAGGCGAGTGAGTGAGTGTTCACTTGCAGAAAGCGTTGTTGCGAACAATTAATTGGAGTACAGCTGTTTATTCAGTTATATTATGGGTTGTTAATATATTTTTAATAATTTTATTTTAATAGATTGACTATTTATTTAAAATTTAATTCTTACTTTTATTTAATAGAAAGCGTTATGTTTATAATTTACTATTACATATACCTACATAATAATTATATATTTTTAATTAGTTTTAGTAATCGCGTCAAAGCGCGCCTTTAAATTTTGCCACACAAAATGCAATTTGTCTCGACAATTAAAAGTAAAAGTCAAAAAGTAACAAACACCATTTCTTAACACTACGTTCCCTATGCTTACCAGGATAAGCATAGGGAACCTACCCGCCCACCATCCGAGAGCGTGAAGGTACCTTAGTAGGTATATTGTCCTTACATAGTAACGACACTAAAACATTGTCTCAAAATCAACCTTTTGTACTAATATCGAACATCTACCTAACGTGTGATTTATTAATTTTTCAGAGCCAGAAGTATAAAGAAATATTTTTGGAAACAGAAGAAAATTCATCGTATTACGACATACGACATACAGCCGGAGACAGTTGCAGGAAGCAGATTGTACTTCGATTCAAAATTATTAAAAAACTATATTTATAACACTTTTTGGAAATATTCTAAATTTAACATTGTAATGCTTATATTATTTAGAAAATTGACGCACGGTTACGTACGAAAATGAATATTATAACACCCAGGATCTACTCACCGCCCTCTCTCTAACAAATACTTAAGTAATCTTATATAATTTATTATATAATGTATAGGTACTTACGAGTTACAAATGGTACCTGTAAGTACAAGGAATATACTTTGTTTTCTCATTTTAAAAAAATATATCTAGGTCTTTCTGAAGACGTTATCAAAATGTATTCAACTTCATTATTTTTAATATTATTTTTAGTAATTTATTCATAAATATCAATATTACATTTACATTTTATTTAATATTGTTGTGTTTCTTTATATTTTATATACATTCGAAACTTGTTTTATTCTTCATTAGTTATATGGAGATAAAGTCACTAAGTCACTAGAGCACCGTCCTATTATATTATCTCGTGACTGGTACTTGGAAGATTTAATATACCTAAATTACAATTGAAGAACAAAATTGTTTATTTAATGGTTCTTAACAATTAATTAAATAGGTACGTTTGTTATAGACTTTGAATAAAAAATTAAGTAATTAATAATGCTTTTTATTCACCTATAAAAATAATACAGGATGCATTTCTCTTGACCTCGGGGAACTTCAGTATTATAGATATAGATCTCCCGTGCTTATATGCTATCCACACGAGATTATCATTGGTTCGACAGATATTTGAAATATGCTTTGGTTTGGGCTTTTGCCTTAAAATCAGAGACAAATGAAAATATTCATAAATAATAATTTAATTTAATTATATCCCTCGAGTGGAATCGAACCCACAACCGTCGCGTTACAGTCACACCCTTGTGCAAAATATTATTTATTTAACTAAGTCATTACAAGCCCTTTTAAATCAAATCAGGTTATATAAAAATGTCAGTCCTACGGGAACCGCCGGCTTCAAAAACAGGCAGCGAACACATAACGTCAAAGTGGCAAGTTGCGCTGATAAAAAAATAAGGTTTAAGCTCCCTGTCCAGATACCATTAAGTGGTTACACCGTAGTACATTTATCTTACACGTATCGTATTCTAAATAATTTTATCAACGCTTTTTTAACTTTTGACACCTGTAGATAGGTACTTCTAAGAATAAAAACCTAATTTTTTTTTCAGCTTCACGCTGTATACCGCATGTAGCAGGAGGGGCAGGAGCCTAGTGTTGAGACACTACGCTCCCCACTTTACCCCGAACTCTGGTGGCATTGCGTATTAAGTGGCGGCACTCAACACCGCGTTTTGCCTCTATACTAGAGTGAAGAAATAAAAATCTTAAATATTTAATTTCCCCAAATGGGAATCGAACCCTCAACCTGTCGCGTTTACAGTCACATGCTTGTGCCCCTGCTCTACGACTGGAACGAAGATTTAAATAATAATTAGAAATGTTGATATCATAACGGCGACTACGTACAGTAGGTACCTATGAATAAAAATTAATGATTACGAGCTCGTATTTTAAATTCTTCGCTCTGATAAAAAAAAGTGCAGCGTTGATTCCAGGTAGAAAGTTATCTGCCTACCCTGCAATATGCGGGATGTAGCCTGGAGCTCAGCCCGCCGACCGCGCTGTGTGGGGAGCCGGGAGGCGTATCCGCGTCGCATCTACAAAGCGCTCGGTAACAATTGTTTAATCACAAACTGATTTGCGGAGGGTGTTCCGCCAATTTTGGTGACAACCCTCCGTGCGCCCTCCGCCCTCTGGCTCGGGACACATATATATAGGTACCGTCCTCACTTGTTGCCATTTGCACTTGTAACATGCGCCCGCACATCTTTCAATCAATCTGTGCTACTTAAAATTTATGTGCAAATTACTAAAAATTAAAGTAACTGTAATATGTGCTACATATTGTCAATTTTTTTGATAAATACAATTTGAAGTACGTGTGAGCATTACGGCATGTTGTCGAGTGGTAGAGTGGTGTCGCGGTGCGGGCTGCGACGCGGCGCGAGCTCGCGGGGCTTCACACTCGGCGAGCTGGCAGACGTCGCACCGGGAGGAGATCACGAAAATGTAAGCGTTGATTTAAAGACAACAGTTTGTTCATTTATGTGCTCTCTACCAGACCTTCATTATTGTAGTGAGCCGAAAAGGAAAATTCATTTTTTCTTTCCTGTTAACCCTCATCTGTCGTACAGTACCAACGGTCTTAAATAAGTAAATCGCAACAGATATATGTGGAGATGGACGCGAGCGGTCTGCTGCGGTGCCGGGGCGGGGCGGCCCGCGCTTCGCGGCGCATGAGCCTGGCGCTCGCGCCACCGCACGCCTCCGCGCTGCTGTGCCTCGACGCGCCCGAACCGACGGGGAGCCCCGCGACGCCCCCGGGCCCGCGCCTGTCGCTCCGCGTGACAGCCGACGTGCCGCCGCTGCACGAACTGCACCTCTGGTTCGACGAGCACATACTCGCGCACCTTGACATGCCTTTCCTCACGTTACGCAATATTACCGGTAACCACCTTGCAATGCAATAATTTATTCTTACGGTCATGGGTACGAAAGGAGCTAGGTAAACTATGTCCACCCCAAACTAGTCTCTGGTGTTTAAAAGTCTACTCTAGTTTTAAAAAATCCTACACAAAAAACAGTTGTGAAAGAAAATTTTAAAGATTAAAAAGTTTAAACACCGATTGTAAATACACGCTGACATTCGAATGTAGCGTTATATAGTTAAAATAGCTCATGTGAAGCATTTCATTCAGTACATTAGGTACTGTAAATTGTAAATGCTAATATTTTAAACTTTGATAAGATAATGGCGTCCTAATGACGACTAGAGGCTGAAGCTCCCTGGAGAATATCTCTAGACGTACCCACTAACAAATAGAAACTTATTTATATTTTTTTTATCTGCCAGTTAAAAAAACCTACTCCTGTCACCTCTGCGACGCGGAGTTCGAGCACCCTAACCCGCTGAAGATCCACATGTTCATGTCGTGCGGTCCCCACGAGGCGGACGCGTTCTGGCAGCAATGTACGACGCGGCTGAGAGCGGCGGCGACGTCGGCGTCGTCAGTGGTGCCCCCTGCAGTAGGGGACCCCGCACAGCTGGAGGCGCTGGCGGCGGCATGGGGGCGCGTGCGCGGCGGCGCGGGGCACGTGTGCGTGTACTGCGGCAAGCTGTACTCGCGCCGCTACGGCCTCAAGATCCACATCCGCACGCATACTGGGTACAAGCCGCTGCGCTGCCGGCACTGTCTGCGCGCCTTCGGGGACCCGAGCAACCTCAATAAGCACGTGCGCCTGCACGCGGGGCAGAGCACCGCAGGTGGTGTGGGGGGCACCCACGCGTGCCCCGTGTGCCGCAAGCCGCTGGCGCGCCGCCGCGACCTGCAGCGCCACATGCGCGCGCATCACGCCGCCCACCTCAGCGAACACGACCTGCTGCACCTCAGCGCGTAGCATCTACCATTCATATTTGTATTTGTATATAACAAGTGTAGCTTTTATATATTTATGTAAAAAGATTCTTGTATATAACAAACTTTATTGTAAATAATCTTAAAATATAAATAATATTGTAAATAGAATAAAAGAATATACAGGTGGAAGCTCCTTTTACTGTAACTGCATATAGGGAATTTTTTTTTAATAAAATATTTCAAACCCAAAGCTAAAGAAATTGATCAATGTACAGCAGTTTGGACGTAGGATTTTTTTTTCATTTCACGATTTTTATCCACCTATTTCGTGTGACGCACACATACGTGAGCGACGTTGCCGCTTTGACAGGTAAGTGTGTGCGTGTTTGTTATTCTTTACAAATGGCGTTTTATTTTAGAACAATAATTTTATTATTTATTTTGTTTGAAAAAATAACTTTTTCATTTTTGGGATTTTTTTTCTGAATTACATAAGGCTTTTATAGAGTAGTTAAAACTGTGGTTTCATTTAAAGTGGTGCAGACAATTCCATCTTGTATATAAAAATAATAAATTAATTAATAATAAAAAATAATAATAATAAAAATTTTAAATTTATTATCAATTTACTTCAATTTGTTTGGAAGTTAACACAAAGTATCAAGTATCACGTTTTAATCTTTGCCAAGATCACAATTTACGGCTCAAAACTTTGCATACCTACATACATACATGACACTTTTAATCATTCGTATCTTTCACAGTTTCACGCTTTATCTTGCATAGGTGAACTGAGACCCTAGATTAGGACGGTGCTTCCCGAATTCGAAACATTACGTATTGATTAGTCGGCAGTCGGCACTAAACCTCGCACTGAATCACATGCAGGAACAATTCATACTGACGATTGGCGACAGAACCCACACTTATAGCATTAAGAATGAATTTTTATATGAATATTATTTTTTGACCTAACAAATATAAAAAATAATATTCACATTTATAAAACGCACATAGGCATCCCTAGTTTATCTTGCAGAACCTTCAGTTCTTCGCGTAAACGAGTCATAGGAATTTTACGTTAATTTAAGTTTTGAATTTCTTCTCTAAATTAAAAAGTTTAAGGGTGTACTAAAATTTATTGAAGGGCACAGTGGAGCCCGCGGGCGCCATCTCGCCTACTTCTGGGGTATAGGATGAAGATATGGGTATTAAAACAACTTTTTAAAGTTTATAGTTTATTAACTTAATGGGCAGCTTGTTTAGCGGCGATTCGCTTGTCGCGCTCCTCCGCTATGGTGAGGCGGATACCCTTACCGCGCGGTAGCGAGATGTAGGCCTTCGTGCCTTTACCGATGATGAAAACGTTATGCAGCCTCGTGGCGAACGTATGACCACTTGAATCACGCACGTGCACAATGTCGAAGGACCCCGGGTGTCGCTCGCGGGACACTATGGTACCCACACGACCCAAATTCCTCCCTCCGGTGATCATGCACAGGTTGCCTGATTCGAACTTGATGAAGTCCATGATGCGAGCGGAGGCGATGTCCAGTTGAACGGAGTCGTTGACCTTGATGAGGGGGTCAGGGTAGCGGAGCGTGCGGCCATCATGTGTCACCAGATACGGCACGTTCTTGGGGCCGGTGCCCACGTGGCGCACCTTGCACAGCTTGTACTGAAGACAAGTAAAATACGCAACTTTTAATTTCGAACGGATGGTTTCCAAGGAGTGCAGGTTTGAACCTTTATACAATTATAAAATATTTTTCTAATCTCAGTGATGAATAATAAATATTTTGGTTTTAAGAGCCTTTGCCTTATTGTGATACATCTAAATATTTACATATGTTTGTTAAAGCCTATAACATAATTTATCAACGGTCAACTTGCAGAATATTACATCAAAATATATAAGGATACACAATAGAAGGCACTATCAATCCATGATTTCTCTGCTCATATTTCATTACTATTCAGGTTCTTAACTTTTATGGATTAATCCTTTTTCAACAGTCAGCATGAAATGTTTTAAAATATTTTTTGTTGACTAAAGTATAAGCTGTAATTTACTTTTAGATAATATCTCCACAATTTTAGCCACTTCCATGAATGCTAACTACTTGATACTGTAGTGTGAATTTAAATTATTTACTTTTTTATTACAAATAATTGCACTATAAAAAAAAACACATGCCCTTGCCAGGAACATAACAAGCAAATGATAAAATAAAGTGCAGTCAAGAATATGTATACTTTATGCATTACATGATAAGTTTCATATTGCTTTAATAAAATATTCTCCTAATGAATTGAATGAATTTGTATTTGAATTTAATAAGAACAAATCAGAGTGATGATGACAATGTAAATAAATTCATAATTTTTTATAAATTATTTTACTGTATCAAGAGTATCAAGAGTCCAAGTCAAGGCCACACAGTGAGCATCAAGCCTAACAATGCCAAGAATAGAAATTTGAACACAAATTTGTGTGACAATTTAAACAAAAATGTAAAATGTATAATGACTATTACTAAATAGAATGTGGAATCTGTGTAAACAGACAAAGCCTATGTTAAATCTTCTCTAGTTTTAATGAGACTGCATAATATTATAGCTATCTATACCATGCCATATTCCATAAAACCACATTAATTATTATGGGAATTAAACCCACACACATCTACTGTGCAATACACAGACATTGATAAGAATTATCATAGTATTCAAAATTAACATACAAATCTATTGCCTATAATTTATTAGGCCATTATTTTAGAAATAAAATACAATGTGTACTGAGGTCATTGTGGCATGCTTGTGGGTTTGATTTCTACTCTGTGAACTCATGATATTCAAATTATTTTCCATTCCTGCTCTGGTAGGTAATTAAGTGTTTATTGAGACTATGTTCCGTCTTGTCTCGTAAAGACACTGTCTTACAATACTTTACAAGATTCAGAATGAAAAACTTTACTTCACACCAAAAAAATAAGCCTACTAAACTGTTTTGGTATTTTGTATAATTTTAATGATTCGAAACTAACCTTTGCTTCTTCAGGTGTGATGCGGTGGATGGTGAAACGACCCTTGACATCATAGATTAATCTGAAGAGCTCATTTGTCTTCTCAATAGAGATCACATCTGAAAATGCCACAGACGTTAATGTAAATATCATATTTATATATTAATTCATTTTTCTAGTCTCACACTGTATCCTGCACACATTAGAGACAGAAGGAACTTGGGAACTTAGTGTTAAGAATGGAATAAAGAATGAAATGGAAGTGCATTTCTAACTTTGCGCCGAAATTCTCTATACATTGTGTGTTGAGCGGTGGAACTTAACACTACACTTAACCTTGTTACCAGGTTGAGAGAATCATGCCCATAATTTTTGGCCGCATTTATATTTTTCACATAAATTACGAAGTAATAGGTTACATTACAATAATAATAATAAAGCCTTTAATCCGCATTTACAAACAATTGTAACATAACCTAAAATAAATTAGTAAAACTATAATTTTAAACTATCTTTCACTTAGATTGTACTATTTGTGATTTATTTAAGATGTGCAAATCTATTTACTGTCAATAGGTTACATTAACTATTAAAAGTTTATATTCATTTCATTTAAATAAATAAAATAGAAAAGTTTCCAATTAAACAATAATTGATTGTATTCCAAGTTAAATTGAAAAGTAACAAAACAATAACATTAATAAAGGAAATCAACCTCTCCATTTGAAAACTGACATCATAAGAACTGTTTAAGTAAAACAAAAAACATCTTACCCATGAATCCCGCGGGGTATGTGGGGTCGGTGCGTACTTTGCCGTCTACTTTGATTAGTCTCTGTTTCACGATTTTAAGAACTTCGTTACCGGTCAAAGCGTACTTCAGACGGTTACGGAGGAAAATAACAAGCGGCAAGCACTCGCGTAGTTTGTGCGGTCCAGTGGACGGCCGAGGTGCGTACACACCTCCTAGTTTGTCCAACATCCATGCTTTGGGCGCGTTTAAACGCTTCAAATGCTTTTTGGGTCCACGAGCCTGGAAGCACACATAAATAAAAACTAAGCTTTCACCATAAAAACATAACCTCACATCATGTATAATCTAATTAAAATATCATTTAATTTTCACTTTGTTTCACACAAACACGTCACTAAGTATTTTTAAAATTTATATTTTACTAACTTTTTCATAGGTAATGTAAACATTTTTTAAATAACCATCAAATATTCCAGGTAGAAGAAAAATATGATTTTTATATTTAGCCTGGCCTATTAGAAATTAATATGTATATTTTTAAAGTAAATATTATTAAGTATTAACAATGATTTCAGTGGATTTAAATATATTTCTTACACCTACTCACCATGTTGAACACAAAGTTTAACAAGAAAGACTGTAAACGTCAAATAAACGTCAAGTCGACGATATATATTTTTTTAATTTGGACGTCTACAGCTGAACATATTACTGCCTAAAAATAATAAATACCGTGGAGTGAATAGAAATCATGGGATGTATAGACACAAGACCAGGAAAGTTTTTATACTATAATATTCAATGGTTTTGGTTAGTAAATGTACTAATTTAATATTTACGTGAATATTCTATTGAAATATATATTTTTTGTTATGATCCAGTCTAAGCACAAATTAATTTTATTTTAATGCACAAAGTAATTCTGAATACGTACTACCAACTAAAACTTTAAACTCAAAAATGACTATCCTATTCATATAAATTTTCATAGGTTTTAAAGTTACTAAATAGTACTGTTCTGTTCTGTTCCTTTTATTATAGCGTTCCGAGCATGCCAGTTGAGCACAAAATCACTTCGCCAATGTAACTAAATAGTAATCAATTATTAATCATTGGGGTGTAATATTAACAGCAAATTTTATATATCATAAAAAGATAAAAAAAAATTGATGAAAAATTGCATACTTTTACGAATTAAATTGAATTATCATAACTGAATTGTCATATAAAAAGTTTTGTATAATACAAAAAAGGCGTTAAATGAAATATTTTTGATTAATTAAAATGCCCTTGTTTTGTATAATTATATTCAAATATTTTTCTTACTTAAATTATACACATTAATCACAAGTAACAATCTGTGTGTGTTTCGTTCGTGCAGCCGGCGTTCATCGATTTGTAATAAGCCGTTTACACGTTTCTGATGGGTATTTTTTTATGATAAATTTGCATATTGAAATAAATTTATATAATATATTTATGTACTTAAAATGTATTTGATTTTTATTTATTCTTAACTATCAATAATATAAACACGAAGAATAATATTTTTATATATTGTGGCCCATTTACCATCCGTATAAATGTATATATTTTTTATTACTTGGCTTATCTTAAAATCAACCAGTAGATAGTACAATTCTTTGTTACTTTTTTTTTGCGTGTAAATTATCTCAAATCTTTTTCACAAGCGTGTAAACAGCTTTTAAGTCCTTATCACGTCAAAATAATTTTCATGTCAACTCGTTATATACTTTAATATTTATTTTAATATAATCTCTTTTTTACCCTATAATCTCCTTCGTGTGTTCTCCATACAACGTGACATTGGCGAAGTGATTGATGCTCAACTAGAATCTAGAGTACATACTAGCACGATAAATTAAGAAATGATCTGAATTGTTTTAATATTAATATTATTTATATCTCGGAATGCCATAATCAAAGAACCTTGCCAATATTATTTATAATGTTTATGGTTATTACTTACGCCGATTAAAACATCTTGCCATACTAATTATTAATGAATACTTGACAAGTAAGTTAGTTGACATACATTTTTATTCTATGCGCAATGTTTATTTGTGGATGATACTGTATTGTGAGGTTATAATATACACACGCATAACCTAACTCTAAAGTATAATTTTGGGTTTCAAATATTATGATTATAATTTTATCTGTAAATAAATGGTAAAGTTTATTATACAGAACTCACAATTTATTAAAATGTTACATGGAGTCATCAGACGATAGTTTTATTTGGACAGACGCATCAAGCAATTCCGAAATGTAAGTTAATTATTCTCTATATAACAATACAATAAATAAAACAATTTGCCATTAAACTTCAATATTCAATTTGTAAAATTTTTATATTATATAATTAGAATAACATACAAAATTGTTTGTAGGGCATTGGATGATATATCTGAATCAGATAACCCCAACAAAAAGAAAACTAAAGAGAGAAAACTAGGAGAAGGTATTGAAGATGCTCTTAATAAAGAGAAAAAATGTCGTAAAATAAAATCTGAACCAGAAAGTGACATTGATGTACCAAAAAAGAAAAAAAAGAGACAAAATGAATCAAGTATATCAAAAGATACATCAGATGAAATTGATAATTATTTAAATATCAGAGTGAAGCAGGAACAGGAGCCATTTGTAGAGTCATCTGAAACAGTATCTAAGAAAAAGAAAAAACATAAAAAAGATCATGATTTAATTTCTAATGGTTTAGAAGAACAGCATTATTTAAATGAAAAAGAGACAGCAGATTATGGTAATAGCATAGTAGAAAATCATGATAATGATGCAAATGATCAAATAGATAACTACTTTAATTTTAGAGTAAAGCAAGAGCAGGCCTCTTTTGTAGAACCTACTGAAATAAAAATAAAAAAAAAGAAAAAGTCTAAGAAATCATTAGACACTTTGGAAAATGATGATTTGCACTCATCAGAATCAGTCAATGAGAAAAATGATAGTGAATTAGATTTTGAAAACTCTGTCGAAAAATTTGAGGTTGATATTAAAGAAGAAAAAGTAGAATATAAAAAAAAGAAGAAGAAAAGCAAGAAAAAACTGGAAGATCGTGATGCTTCTGAAGGAAACAACAATCTTCATAATGACATTTCTGAATATGAAATGTCTGGAAATAATTTTGATAATAGTGAATATAATAAAAGTGGTATTATACTAAATACCAGTGCAGATGCAGATAATGATATGTCTATAGATGAAGATATTATTGATAAAGCGGACCACAGTCAAAGTAAAACCAAAACAAAAAATAAAATTGTAAAAAAAAGGGAATCCAAGACCTCACAAAGTTCTGATAGTGACAGAGAACAAACTAAACAAAATAAATCAATTTTGGAAAGGTTGACATTTGAAGATGAGGATACAGTTGATGATACACTTGTTCAAGATACACAATTGGCAGACAATTGGCCAAAACAAATTAGAAATTTTGTTACATTGAGGAAAAATATAAACCAGGTGTCAGTAGATGGCCAAAATGGTAATTTTGTGTCAGAGGATGATGACATATGGATTATAAAATGCCCGCATGAATTTGATGTCAAGGATTTCATTAATGTAAACCTTACATTAGATAACAAATGTAAAATAAAATTAAATGGTCAGACTTATGATGGAGCGTTGGATGACAGCATACAAAGAGTGCCAATATTAACTATGGAACATAATAGAAACAAACTCCTTGTGAAAAATGTGCCTGTAAAAGGAATTACGAAATTTCGTAAGAGAATACCCAAAGCTCACATACCTGACCAGGGCATATTGCCCACTAATCTAAATAACTTCATTCCCCTTCCTGAAACTAAATGTCGACATCCATTGTTTGGAGCTGATTACAAGAAAGCTATAAAGATCCCATCTGCTATAGCAGAGAGACTTAATGGACATAATGCATCAATACAAAAATCTTCATTAACAGACATTTGTAAGCCGAAAAAGAAGAAACATAAAAAGGAAAAAAATAAAATAGAAAATGATTACAGCTATGAAACAGAGGTGGTCGTTGCGGAGAAGCTGGTTACTTCCTCTAAGAAAAAGCGAAAAAGAAAGCACAGCGAGGAAGTGGACGGCGCTCGACACAGTTCCAAGAGGATCAAGCAAGACCCAGACTCAGTAGATGTGTGGGAGTCGGAGCAAGCAATTGAAAATAGTCTATTTGGTTTGGAATAATACATTTATACATGATAAAACTATTTTTATAATCCCAATATTTTATTACACTTCCTTAATATATGCAACTCATAAATATACAATATTAAGTTTGATTCTCATTCTTGGAGAGAATTGATTATTTTATTCTTATTTCCTTGCTAACAATTGCTTATAAGATGATTATGTGATGTGAGAATTACATATAATAACAAATTAAAAAAGAGTACAGATCAAGTATTTGTAGCGCTGAGCTAAATAATTTAAAAAAAAATAATTTGTAGAAAAAGTAGAACAATAATGAGGCCACTCATGGTGCAGGGGTACAAAGTGTGTCTGTAAATACAACTGTTAGTGGGTTCGATTCCTGCCTGCTCTGCCTACCCTGCTGGGGTGTCTTTACAAACCCCAGAATAGTACCTTATAGTCTTGTACCTTATTTTAACAACATAAAATTGCCCTGAAAATTACAAAAAAGTTACATAAAATAGTAAAATAATAAAAAAGTAGAAGAGATACACGTACATATTTGTTCAAAGCTAAAGTCCAGGTCACTTACTCTTAAATCAAACTAGACTATCAATAGACATGTAGTGCCTATAAATATATAAATAGTGTATTTTTAGTTTCGTTAAATAGTTGTAATGTTAACATTGCTCCTGTTTTGGTCCAACTTTATCTTCACATCAAAAGTTTCTAAGTTTTGTTTTTATTACATTTGTAGTCCGAGATCGTCGCGGATGTAAATGCTAATAATGCCAGCAAAGTCCTCGTCCATTGTGAAGCCGAGCTGTAGAGCGCGAGTGTTGTCAAACTTGTTCGGAAAGGTTGAAACTATTTTCTCTATGAAGTCATCGCGCTTAAACCGGACCAGTGATGCGACCTGGTCCCCCGCCACCTCGCGGAGCGCATTCAGCATCTCGCTGACAGACACGCATATACCAGGCAAGTTGACGACCCTCGCGGCCACTTCGCCCGGCCGCAACGCTGCAGCGTGTACCAGGTTGCTCACCACGCAGGCCGGGCTCGCCACCCACAGCCGCAGCTCGGCGTCCACTGGGCACACGGCCGGCAGCCCGCCCAGCGGCTCGCGGATGATCCCGCTGGCAAACGAGGTGACCGCCTTGTTGGGGGCGCCCGCGCGCACCGTCACCGTGGGCAGCCGCAGCACGCGCGCGTCCACAAACCCGCGCCGCGCGTACTCGCACAGCAGCACTTCGCTCATCACCTTCGCCGCGCCGTACGAGTTCTGTGGCGTGACGACTGTCCCGTCGTCCACCACGGCGGGCAGCGTGCCGCCGAACACACCCACCGTGCTCGCGAAGACGAAGCGCAGCGTGGGGTTGTGGCGCCGCGCCTCCTCCGCCAGGGCGCGTGTGGCGTCAAAATTGACGCGCATGCCGAGCTCAAAGTCGGCCTCGGCGTATCCGCTTACGACAGCTGCCAGATGGAACAACACGTGGGCGTCAGCGGGTAGCACGCGCGCTGCCGCCCCCGGCGCTGACAGGTCCGCCGCCAGCGTGGTCACCCGTGGGTCGGAGGAAGGCAGCGGCGGCGTGATCGCGTCCACCAGCAGCAGGTTGTGCACGGGCAGCGGGCAGGCGTCGTGGAGCAGCGCTTGCGTCAGGCGCACGCCGAGGAAGCCTGCTGCACCTGTTATTACCACATTCATGTTGCTCGTCAAATTATACAATGAATCGGAACAACGTACGAAACTTACGATATAATGATGATGTAGTAATTAATATTTTTATAAATTAACTTCGCAGAACTCACATTTACTATAAATATTTATAAACGATAATATACGAGATAAGAACTTCGGGTTAAAGTTGGCCTTTATATTATTATAACACTAGCGGCTTGCCCGCGAATTCGCTTGCTTGAACACTGCGATCATTCATTGAATAAACTGAATTACATTCGTATACTTATTTGCAGCGCAATTATAATGACTGATACCTAAGAGCTGAGCTTTAGGCAACATTGTCGTAACTTGCTATAAGGATTTTTGATTATTTATAATTTTTAAAAATACATCCTATAGATATTTATAGTTCATACACTAAGCGTAATAAATAATTAGGTTTATGCATACAAGTAGGTAGGTATGTATGTGCGTACGGCATCAGGGCATTAGCTCTCTGGCCGCAGTCTCTCACGGCATAGGTACATTAATATGGGTGCGTCATTGGATGACTCACCTCACCGTAGTTCGACTCAGGTGGCGAACCTCACCACTTGAACCTCGCCACCTTAACTTTACCACCTGGTTAGGGAACTGCGTCTGGACAATCTTGAGAAGGAGACCGGAGTGCCAGACACGATCAAGCGTCTTCTCAATATCGAGAAATGTCGCGACTGTACTCTCTCGTTTATTGCTTCAATTTATTTATATTTTAATTTATTTATATATATATTTATTATTACCCTCACCAACCGTATAAATTGAAACCCAATCATTGCACAGGGGCACACGCGCTTGAATGTGAACGCGACAGGTGGTGGGTTCGATTCCCACTTGAGCAAATAAAATATTTCATATTTAAAGTGGGGAACAGAGTGTCTTAACACTAGGTTATCTCTGCTTACCCTACTGTGTGCGGGAAGAAATGGAAATATGAATCTAAATAAATATTTCATTTCCTCAAGTGAGGATTGAACCCGCAACTAGTCGCGTTAGCCGTCACACTATGTGCCCCTGCGCCACGACTGGCCTCGCTGTAGAACGTAGTTCAGTCATCAGTGTATTAAATAAATAATTCAAATATCAGTAGTTTAAGCGGGCGAAGCTGCGACCGTATCGCTAGTTATATAATAAATACCTATACAATGTATAGTATACATAACTATGTAAAATAAACTTATATGATTTAAAAAAAATAAAAACGCTGGCAAGATATGCTTGTTATTTGAAATATGATTATTTTTATCTTAATAATATAATCGTAGGTATGTACAGTATTGATAATTTTTATATAAAATATTATAGCAATCTGTTGTTTACGTCTGTCAAATGAAATATGACAAAAATAAATGTGAAGTAGAGGTCACCTTGAGCTTGGGAAGCGAACTGTCAAACTGTTATTGTTGGGGGTCAAGAGAGGGAATTGTGATATATTTGAAAGTGAAGGATGCAATCGGTCGTTTGTAGCGTATAATTATTTATTAATTATAATTAAACGACAGAAAACAGAGAGACGTATCACTTGAGGTGGTGATGTGCGCTAGCGCAGGGAGAGTTGTGGATGAATGCACAGTAATCTTTTCTACTATTAATAGTAAGTAAATATTTTTAAACTTGTTTTTAATTTGTGAATATGAAGAGAGCGTAACAAAACTAGTTCATACTATTGAAATTATATCTTTTCTTTAATTTAATGCTGATGGTTAGAATAAGTAAATATCACTTATGCTATGTATCAATCTATATATAAGTAAAAAATGAATTAAATCAGTTAAGCCATTTCTTAGACAAAAAGACAACGTGCAAACATATAAAAATAACTGTTTTGGGTTTCACTATATTGTTAAATACCCCCAATAACAATTTTTCTTATAATATATAAAAATACAATTTATTATTATTTAATTAGATTTTGGCAAAATGTGAAACATATATAAATGAATCTTATTAAATATTATTAGCTTATCTAACTAATTGGGTTTATTTATTATATTCAAATAAAAAAACAAAAATTGTATTTGTATATATGTGAAGTAAGTAAAAGATATTAGAGAATGTTGGCATAATGGAAATGATAGTAAAGGCTCCATTGTAAATTACCATGACAAATAACTTTGCAACTATTAATGTATGCTTACAAACCAACTACTCTAAGTAATAGACCACTATGATATTTTGTTGCTTAACAAAAAAAATCTATGAAAGTATAAACATCCAGGTATTTTTTTGTGTATTTATTAGAATAATTTAAGAAGTAAGTATTATCTATATATATAAAAAAGGACTTGTCCTCACTGACTGAGGTAAGACGCACGCACAGCCGTAACCGCTGTGCGTAGAAATGTGAAATTTGGACAGATGTTTAGTTTCATAATCTGGACATCCACTAAGAAGGGATTTTGTAAAATTTTAACCCTAAAGGGGTGAGATAGGGGTTGAAAGTTTGTATGGAAAAAAAATTAAATCGGTACCGATTCTTACAAAACTTGAAATTTACATTTTTAAAAGTATTTAATTGAATATGTGTTTCATAGTTTTCTAGAATTCTCCCGCATATTTGCACCCTTAGCAAATAAGGGGTTGAAAGTTTGTATACATTTTTTTTATCGTCACCAATTTTTATAAAATTTGAAATTCAGACTCTTAAAAATATTTAATTGAACACATGTTTCATGGTTTTTTAGAATTCTTAACCTAAGGGTGCAAATAAGGGGTTGAAAGTTTGTATGGAAAAATTCTTAAATCGCCACAGATTTTTATAAAATTTGAAATTTAGACTCTTAAAAATATTTAATTGAATATGTGTTTCATGGTTTTCTAGAATTCACCCCCTAAGGATGCAAATAAGAAAAATCTTCAAATCACCACCGATTTTTATAAAATTTTAAATTTAGACTCTTAAAAATATTTCATTGAACACATGTTTCATGGTTTATTAGAATTCACCCCTAAATAAGCTAGCGAAGCTGCGCGCGTCCGCTAGTATATTATAAAATAAAATGAGGCCTTTATGATGCCTGCTGCACAGTGTCTGATTGTAAATGCAATGCTTATGGGGACAATACCCACTGGAGGCAATGTTTTTTTTAATTTCTCCTTTCAGTATGCACATTTAAAAAATTTGGTATTAGGAACTGAGCGTCTTAACACTATCTATCTACAATATGGTCAACAAGTCGTAGACACTCTGAAGTAATGTTTTCTGAGCTTTTGCACATTATTCCCTTGCAAAGATTCAAAAGTTAGATATCAAATAAAAAAACCGGGCGCTGCTATCTACAGTTAACTTTGGGACCGCCACTACTCATCAGTCATACTCTACGCTGTTATTTAAGGAATACAGCATGAAGCTAAAAGAAAGAAAAATAAAATAACATGTAATCAATAAATTGACAAGCTCAATTAGAAAACTAGAGAAAATTAAAGAAAAAGAGAACAAAGTGCTGTTTTCTGAAAATCTGGATACCTGATGTGTACCTGATGTGTCTAAAGTTCTAAACTATAAGAGATATAAATATATTATCTTGGGGAAAATTGAACAACACGAAAAACAATTCCATCCACATAACAAATATGAAGTTCTGGAGTGTTATGCTTTCGTTTTTCTATAGACTTCTATAGAGGGAATGAATTATTATTTCTTAATATTTTAATTTCCTCGCAAACTTCACTAAGGCAAAAAACCCGGCGTTGAGTTCCGACACTCAACACGCATTGCCTCGTAAAATTCGGCGGAAAGTGAGAAACTGAGTGTCTTAACTCAAGGTTTTCTGCCTACCCTGCTGCATGCGGGATACAGCGTGAAACTGACTTTTTATTTTTTTATAAATATTGATAACTGCTTACATTAGTAATTAATATCACTATTGCCCCAACCATGCCCAGTCCACCCTATGTATAATGTAAGAGTACGTGGCCTGTCTCGTGTTGCGTTTTTAGATGGGTCATATTATAAGTTTAGTAGTCACAATAAAAGGCGTAAACAGTGCGTGCTTTAGTGGTACACGCTCGAACGATACCTTTGTGTGAGGACCGGTCTGTAGTAGAAGCTTACACAAAGGCAGCCGCAGTCACGCTGGCGTGACACCGCGCTATATAGAGGAGGCGCGCGCGCGCCCGCACACTCGCCGCCCGCCGTTACACTCCGCACACACCGCACAGCATGCACAAGCTACTCGCGCGCGACTGCAGCGACTACCGCAAGGTGCACGACCGGGGCGTTTTCGACAAGGTGGCGCTACCTACCTCATGTTCACTTTGTTTACGCTCTTCTTTGCGTCCGTTCGTTTAGTGCGTAGTTACACTGTGTCAGAGATGTAGAGCATCCCTAACTGTAGTAGTAAGTCTGTTATACGCACAAGGTAGACGTTCACGTGGTGTGTCTCAGAGGCAGATGGCGGTGGAGCGGCGCGAGACGCAGGCGCAAGACGCGCAGGAGGCGCCGCAGCCGGACGACGCGGAGCCCGCGACCGACGTGCTCGTGGTCACTCTTAATCATGGAGAACACCAGGACGCTACGCTTTACAAGTAACCAGTTTATGAGAAAACATTGTAATCCCTAAATTATTTATTGTTCGAAATTTCGTTGCAATAACCGAACTTTTACAGATTTGAAAAGGGCTGTCGGTTGCAGTTCAGTCCGGGTCCGAGTCTTCTCGGGCGTAAGGTGTTCCTCTACACAAACTATGTAATATCCGAGACATGTAAGTATTTACACATATAATATATATATTATAAGTCAACTTAATGTGAGTGATGGATGAACACTGACTGAGTATTATGTGCGCAGCGGAGGAGAAGGGAGAGCCAGTGGAGTTCGCGCGCAGCCTGTACTACGGGCTGGAGTGGCGCCGCGATGAGCCAACGGGCAAGCACGACGAGCCGCTCGGCTGCGGTCTGCTCGTGACGGACGAGGACGCGCACTGCGAGCTGCGCCTCTCGCGCGCCGGCGTCTACCACTACTACTGGGTGTACGACAATCCCGAGGCGCGCGTCGGCCCACAAGGCTCCGGCTGGTTTCACGTAGCGCCCTCTCTGCGCGCTGGTGGCCACCCTGTGCCGCTGCATGCAGTCATGTGCCAGACCGTTCTGGCTAAGTGCCTCGGCCCGCTGCCGCGCTGGCCGCGCACATTGCGCGTGGCGCACGAAGCCGGCTACAACATGCTGCACTTCACGCCCGTGCAGCAGCTGGGCGGCTCTGGTTCCAGCTACAGCATCGCCGACCAGCTACGAGTCGACCCACGCTACGCCGACCCCGCCACCGGCCGTGATCCTACGCTTGCTGACGTCGAGGCCGTCGTCGCCACCATGCGCAGCGACTGGGGCATGCTGTCCATTTGCGACGTTGTGCTCAACCATACCGCCAATGAGACCCCCTGGCTGGCCGAGCATCCCGAGGCCACATACAACTGCCTGGACTGCCCGCATTTGCGGCCCGCCGCGCTACTGGACGCGCTCCTGGCGCGCCTTAGTGAAGACGTGGCGCACGGCGT
>JAKRZM010000403.1:50251-75308 GCA_036379175.1 Heliconius cydno galanthus
TGCCGCCCGACTACAGGCAAGCGGCGTCCGTGGCATTGCGCCCGGAGTTGTGGCAGCGCCAGTGGGCGCCGCGCGAGACGAGCGGCCGCAACAGTGAGCAGGCTGAGTACAACGAGGCGCCGGCACCAGAGTTCGCGCGCCCCTACGCGGTCACGGACGCGGAAGCAAACGCCGATGCGGAGGTGGAGTCATCCCGGTCTGCGAGCGCGGCCTCAGAAGTGCAAGAAATGATGGCATCGACTGGCGCGATCGTGAGGGACTTGCACGTGCCGACGATAAAGGAGACCCGCGCGGCGCCCGACAAAGTGGCAACGCAGGTGGCGGCGGCGGCGCGCAAGGTGCTCAACATGGAGCGCTACAATAAGGGCGCGCGGGCGGTGCATGTGAGAGGAGGACGGAGGGGGGGCTCGCGCGCTCAACGCACGGCGGTGCGCGCGCTGCTGGCGCTGAGCGGTGCGTTCTACGCAGTGGCGCTGCTCGCGTTCTACTTCCTGAGCCTCGCGTGACGTAACTCCTCATGTGCCATATTACCGTGTACTAGAAAAATGTAGTTCAAAGTGATATTTTTAGATATATTTCTTTATATATCTAAATGTTGTATTTCCATTTAAAATGTTACATTTTAACACAGTGCTCTTGTAGTTGTAGTACTATCGTTCGCTATACACTTTGCGCATATTAAACAAGGACATATTTTTATATTCATAATAATCTTGTGTCCGACCGCTCGAAGCGCAGCTATATTTATCATTAATGTGATGTCACACACCTTCCAAAAAGTACAACAATGAAATTAAATACATGTTTAAATTTGTATAAATTTTAAAGCCGTTAATTATAAATTAGATTATTTATATAAGTTTTGAAATATATTGTTAATTATTAACTTTTATTAGTATATTTTATTATTTTATTTACAAATAAATGTTTTCCTCATAATTGTAGATAGTTTTATTTTTTATTACACCACCAAGAAAGACGTGTATTATTTCTAGCTATTCTACATATTCTTTATAAAGTATTTTAAAACGCAATACCTCTAGGTCTAGCTTTGATGAGGTATGATTATATACTAATCCTTTATATTTATTGTAAATTCTAAGTATTAAAGTATAGATAGATTATATTTATAATATAACAGTATGATAACAACATAGACATCTCATGCTTGGTAGTTATAATACTTAAAAAAACAACGTTGACTTTTGTTCCGAAAATAACACTAGCAAGTTCTATATTATGCTACTAGATGGCAGTAAATTGAAATAAGGTAGTAAAAAATGTTTTCAATAATAAATTAAATTTAAATTAATGAATGTAATAAAACTGAAAAATAAATAACAAAAGACTTAAAATATTTTTGCGTTGACGTTTTTCTTTTCTAAAGACAAATAGAATATTTCAAATATACTCTAGAAAATGTTATCCTTTATGAATATCTAATAATAACTATATAGGTTTAGAGGTTTAGGTATCGGTCATCTGGCCCGGGGATGGCCGGCTCCCGCCGCTAGGGTAACGGAAGAGCACCTGGACACCCGTAGCCCTGCAGCGTGAGGTTTTAGTGGGTAGTGTGGATGGGAGCATTTCAGATTTTCTTAATGTAATGTTTATTTAATGAGTACTTAATGTTATTAGCGGTTATATAGTACTTAATGTTATCAGATATTTAATATGATTGTTATCAGATGTTCACGATCCTTATTTTTTGACCACTATGGCAAAGCTATAAAGTAATAAAATAGAAAATAAGTTTGTTTGTACATTCATGTCATATGGTGATACAAAATTGTAGTAGAACATGAATCTACGACTTTTAAAATTTTAATTCTTTAAAAGCGACTGGTTGTGGGTTCGATCCCCGAGGGAGTATTTATTTATTTCTTCACTCTGGTGTCGAGGTAAAGCGCGGCGTGAGTTCTGCCACTCAACATGTAATGCCTCCAGAATTCGGCGGAAAGTGGGGACTGGAATTTCTTAACATTAGATTTGTTTATTGATTAGGTACTAACCTTAGGGTGTTAAAAATACAACTGTTACCATAACATTTTAACTTTTAACATAAAGTTAAATTTTACCCTCTTATATTTTGGCGTACATGTGGCAACGGAGACTTAAAAAAATATAGGTAAGTATTATGAAAATATAAATAAGAATGCGTTACAATTATGAAGACAATAAAAATAAAAGCTTAAAAATGAAGCATCAAAAACAAACTACTACTACTTTTCAGCACGTATTTATGCGGTATGACTAATCATTCCGAAATTTATTTCCCTTTTATTAAATTCTTTGCGTTAAAAGTAAAATTGTTTGACATTTGCTTCAAAGATAACTGTATTTGTGTAACTATTTTTGTTAGATTTGCAGAAGTAAACGGGCCCTATATTTTCTAATTTCTATTATATTTAAGCCGTAAACACTTTTTGTTCTTTTGATATAGTATTTGTTTGTGAAAAGTTATCATGCGGAGAGGAGTAGGTGCGCTCGGAGGTGGCGGCGAGCGCGGGGCCAGACTCCGCGGCACCAGCACCGTCCCCCGACGCCGCGCGCCCTCAGTACTCAGCACTCAGTTTCAGTACGCGCCGCACCGCCGCACTGTTGTGTCGTTTTGCCGCGAGCGCCTCCTCGACTATACGCGATTGACACGCGTCGCGGATTTGTATTTGTTTATGAGCACGAGAAATATACTTGTCTATAATAAAGTGGTAGCCTTTGAGCTTATTTTCTGCTAGTGTATTGTAAGTGATATTTATTTAAAATTCGATTACCGTAAAGTGGTAGTTCAAAGTGAGAATGAGAGTCAGGAGCAAGAGGTGGTGCGCGTGCGCCGATGCGACCGCGAGGTGAAGCATGGCGGCGGCGCTGGTGCTGGTTGTGGCCTCGGTGACGGCGCTAGCGGCGGCGGCGTGCCCGCCCGCGCCCGCCCTCGCGCCCGCCTGCGCCTGCGCCGAGGGCGGCACGCGCCTGTCCTGCCGCGGCGCCGACCTGCTCGAGCTGCCGCCGCTACACGAACGACTCCTGGTGCTGTAAGTCTACATGCAAAAATATTCAGATTTCAAAAATTTCATCTTAAGCGGTTATTTATTTTAAAAAATGGACGTTAATTGTTATCTATTTCATACCTATATTTCTTACTCTATTTATACTTTACTTATTTCTTTCTTTACTTTACTTTATTTCTGAAGCGTCTGTTATATTTAAAATACTACATAAACTAAAACTATCTTCTTTTTTTATTAATTACTTACGTCCATTTTATAAAAAGTTTGATCTCGTTGATGTCTTTTCTTCTAAATTTCTTTTTTTAATTGGAACCTTTTGATAATTTATTCAATAACATTATATAATATGTATTCAATTGCACATACACATATTCAATGACTTTTTAATGTTAATAGTATTCTTGATAATTCATAAATGTTTAGATTCACGGTGTATCCTGCATATAGCAGGGCAGGCAGAGGGACCTTGTGTTAAGACACTCTGTTCCCACTTTCTTATTTTTTAATGAATTTGAAATACAAACAAATTATTATTGAAAAAATATTTTGAAGACAAATATAAGTATGATTTTTTTGATCTATTTCTTATTTTTTAGTAGTTTTTAAGTTTAATATAATGAATTATTTTTGCATTATTCGTAAAAACAAACTTTTAATGTACTTACTGAAAATATGATATCACTATAATTGAGGAGTACTACTACACTGCCACATTTTTTATAATTTAATTATATTGATACTGTGAAGTGAAGCTTTTAAATTGCGCTACAAATATAATAAGCAAAAGTTGTCTACTTCAATTTCACTATACTAAGGGAACAAACAAAAGTAACACAAATTCTAACTAACGTCTCAGCAAAAACAAATTATTATATTACGTTGGCATCTTGTAATTGCACAAAATGAAAAATGGTGGCAATTTCTTTCGTTGATTAAGGGCGCTCTTGAGTTGCATGACCTTGTTGAACCCTCCGCATTCTCGACATCTGTGTGTCACGACTATTGGCAATAGCAAATGCTAATTAAATGGTAAGATAAATTCCCTTGATATTTATTAAACAAAAATTTTGTAAGCGGTATGTAAATTAAAGAAATTCCTCACAATCATCGCGATTATAGACAAATGTTGCATTTAATTATTTTTATTTGTCAACGAGAACTGCTTACTATACTAAAAACTAAGCTCAGGCAATAGTAGATAGGTAGGTTTTACAAAATCATACTAGTCTATGTTTTACATTAGATGTGCCACTCTCCAATAGTTAATTAGCTATTAACTAACACCACAAAAAAAGGTTCGTTGAATTCCATCCAGTAGTACCAGAAGAAGTGTGTGTACATACAGACTAACAAAACTTTTTTCCCAATCAAACAGCAAATTTTAAAACATGGTGAGCGTGCTTTAGATATCAGATCAGAAATCTGAGCTATTATTTTTTAGTTATTATTTTAATGTAAGTATCATCTCCCCACACAGCAGGGTAGGCAGAGGGAACGAAGTGTTAAGACACTTCGTCCTCCTTTTTCGTCGAATTTTGGAGGCATTGCGTGTTGAGTGGCGGAAATCAACGCCGCTTTTTGCATCAACACCAGAGCGAAGAAATTATAATATTAAATATTATATTTCCTCGAGTGGGAATCGAACCCACAACCGGTCCAACGCAACCATCGCTTACAGTCACACTTTGTCCCCATGCGCAACGCCAAGCCTATCATTCTATCTGTGATATTCATCATAAAATTCAATTTAAATTTAATAAGGAAATGAATTACCGTATGTTTATTAAACATTCAGTTTACCAAATTAATTAAATACAGCAAAGGTGATTAAATAAACATTTCATTCATAAGAAACATGTAACTAATTGCCCCAGTAGCGTTATGTCGGTAATATGTCAGGAGGAAACTCCTCCCCTCTTTGCCACGAAGTGATTGTGTCTAATTCCCCTACAGCGTGAAAATTATTAAATAATTAGCGCAGTACTCCCGCGGGCTTCGCGAAACATTTGATAAGAAAACTAGGTCGAAAAATCTTCATGATTTAAGGGCCATAAACTTATATAAAGCTCGACGCCCCTTTCCCTCTCTGATTTATTACTAGAATATATTTATTAGGAAAATAAAATTGATGGTCATTAGTTCTAATCAGTACAAATATAGAGATGTTTGTTTAGCGGAAACATGTTATCAAGCGCGTGCAGCGACCTAGGCTGTCTATTTATAGAGCTGAGGGTTATCAGTTGCAGGCTGCAGATCGTTCCCTCCTCCCGCTCCCTCTCCGTCCCCCGCGGGCGCCCGGCTTACTCCTCCCGGGGCATCGCGAGGACGCGTGCCGGCCTCCCCGCGGCCCACTCACCACTCAGCGTTGGCAATGTTGTGTCAATAAGCAGCTTACGTATAGCAGATAGCATCGTCTATAATAAACCGAGTCGGTCCAAATAGAAACATTCTCCTGTCTCTATAAAGCGGATTCCGCGGGCGCGCCGCTCTCCCGGAATGCTCTCTCATTAATACTCGCCGCTCTTTCGAGTGTGTTTATGGCACGCGTCTTAATTTATTGTTTCTAAAAAGGGATCCCGAATGATATATGCGCGTTGGTTGTGTCCTAACAGACATGAACCGACAATGTAGTAGATATCTATACGAGTAAATTTAATAACAACATATAACACTGATTCAAAATGTTGACAACCGTATTATATAAAAAATAATGTTTTAATTATCAACTCAACTGTAATGATTTGTAGGTAATATATACTTATATAATGTTCTCACTGTTTTAAGCGGGCCATTTGTGAAGCTTAAAAAGAAAAACTTATATAAATGTACATTGTATTTGATCCGTTCTCCGTATGGTGAATTAGATCAACACCTGCATGCAAGTGCATCACGAATTTATTTTGTATACTAGCGACTCGCTCACAGCTTCACCCGTTTGAACCACATAATTATTAATTAACTAATCTGCATTACTTTCATTTTATAACAATAATATTATTTTAAAAACAATATCTATATCTACCAATATTAAAAAGTAAAGTTTCAACTAATTCCATAAAACAGTTATTTATTGCAATTTTGTCGAACACATTCTTTAAAATAGTATATTTTTTTAATTCGTAAACGGATTGAAATAAAACAAACACTAAATGTTAGAGGAGCTTTGCGTGTTTCCGAGTTTGCAAGAGATTTGCGTGAACAAACGGACGCAGATAGACAAAAAAATCATTGTTTTTGATTCTATTACGTTATATGTCGCCAATAACATTTTTTCTTTACTTTCCATGCACTGACACCGATTCTCTCTATCATTTTCTGAAATCAAGAAATGCTTATGTTGTTTATTTTAGAATATATTTTCTAGGATTATTTATTTCATAAAAGAAAATGGTAAAACGAAGTTAATATCTGTAATGTGAGTTAAGGAGAGCGCGGGCCGGGCGTCGCGGGCGCGGGCGCGGTCGCTAGCGCTGTAAGGAAGGATAAGCTCCTTGGATCGCCGCGCGGAATACATTATTTGTACATTTTACTCGTGACCTACATTACACGTAGCAATTGGATGCGATTCGAGAATATCTATTCAGACCTCGTCGAGAGGACGCTCCGCCGCGCCGTCGTTCTGGACAAATATGTAAGTGTTCAATTTGTTTGGTAAATATCATCCCACGACCTACACAAGCCATACTAACGGCTGATTGTAGGACCGCACAGGAGTAGAGTGTTGTTGACTATCAACAAAGCCCCAGTCGAACATTGACTTATAAATAGTACTAGTTACATAATTTTTTTTCATAACACAAAAATCGAACGATTCGTATTAGAGGGCAAGCAGATTTGAATTTGAATTTGTTGGGACTTAGAAAATCAACCATTAAAATTGACTATGTGAAATTTATTAAATAAGTTTTTTTTGTAGATAACAGACGTGCCCTTCACGAATTGCGTTAAAAGTAATTTAGGTTGATGAAATAGCAACTTTACGCTTTTTCCCGCTTAGCAAGGTAAGCAGAAGGGTCCTATAGTCGATACATTTTGTCTTGAGACCAAATAATTTTAATTTTATTAATCGTGGCCTATTCAGTAACCTTTTCCTGGGTTGTTTACCTTTTATCTCACGGCTCCCTGAATAGGGTATAGTGTCTTAAACACTCGGTTCTCTACTTCCCCTCCCAAGTTTAAAGACATTAAGTTTTGAGTAGCTAAAATCAATGCCGCAATTTGTCGCATCTCTCCGACGCCGTCATCGGACGACTGAGCCATGACTGCTTCTTAGACTTCTACTGTTGTTAAAATATATTTGATTCGTGTGCGTATACCTGCGCTGTCACCGGCGCGGGTCGAGGCCGCGCGCTACGCACCACTCCCGTACGAGAGGGCCGCAGCCCGCAGCACGCACTCGAGGCCACACCACATCTCGTATTGGCACTGTGTCACTTTTTAATTTAATTTAGATCTGTTTTTTCTCAAGGAGATTCAATACTGACCTTGATTAGCTTAGTTGTAATATAATAAATCTTTATTTACGCCGTACGTAAAGATCTCGTATACCAAATGTGCAATTGGATACTATAGAGGCCAAGGCAAAGCTCGGCATTAAGTTGCGCCATTCAACACGCTATGCCTCCAGAAATCTGCGGAAAGTAAGGAGCGGAAATATGTTAATGGGAACGAAGTGTTTTAACACTAAGTTTCTAGGTTCCCTCTACCTACACTGCTATGTGCGGGATACAGCGGGAAGATAAAAAAAACCTATAGGATTCGGATCTTAAAGCCCTTTCATATGCGTATTGTACGCATGGAAATGGGCGTGAAAATTGAAAAGTAAAATTAAGTTTACTTTACAAAACAAATATATCGTTTTTGGATTTCCGCCCAAATTGATTATAGTATATACCAAGATTATTTTGTATCATTCAAATTGTATGAAGAAATATCAAATTTACATTTTATAGTTTGGTACATGTAAGTACATAATCATTACAAGGTGTACAGTGTACGTTACGAGCGCGCGCTCCACCGACCGACCGAGGGTGAGATTGTAGCGAAATGAATTAATTACCCGCGGGCGAAGCGGAGACGCGTGCGACGACCTCGCCGGCGGATCTCGCCACCCTACTTATAAAATAAAAACGTATTCGTATATATTTATATGTAAAATTTCACCCACTTTAGAATGAAATGACATCTAGCACTTATTACTTACGTAGTAACCTACGTTTTAAGAAAAAGAATTTGAGGAACATTTATAAGTGACAATATCAAAATATCTACGTCATCTTTTATCTCGTGATTTATTTTAAGATTTATCATCGTTTTAATGCGAAAAGTTATTCTCATACTTAGTAGGTTCTAACTTATAATATGTATATACATATATAGTATGCTATGTCCAGGATAGTATGTCGCTAAGAATACATATAGGTATATTGGACGTCAAAACGATTTCATGACACATATTATCAAAATGTGTAATTTCATGACAATGATATTGTTATATGAAATGGGAGTAAGCTCTCATATTATGAAAAAAGAAACAATATTTAATTTTGTAAAAAAATATATATTTTATCAAAACAGGAGGAGTGGAGGAGTATACAATCTACTTATGGAATGAATTAGCACAAAAAGCAAAATCTAGAAATGTTTTAAAGTAGTTAGGGTATCAGCGAGGGCGACTGTCGGCCGTTAGCGGTTAGCGTTAGGGATAGGAGGCGAAGTGGCGTTGACGGGCGATGATGGATGGCGGCAATAACGCACCGCTCGTTATCATACACCGACCCGACCCGCCCCCGCTCACCCCCGAGCACCCTGCCCACCCCCTCACACCAACCGCCTGGCCAGCAGCCGATCTAGCAATTATGAGTTTAGTATACAGTCATTATAATTCTATAATTTATGATAATTAATACGGCAATTAGGTATAGATATAATTAGAACGCAGGAAAGGCGATCAAATTACTTTATTGGATAGCAAATTCTGGGCTCGAAAGTTAGATTTTTCTGTTTTTCTTTTCTCAGTATAGAAAAGAATTTAATTTGCAATGGAAAAACAAATAAATCTAAAATTGGAGAACATGTATTCTTTGTGTATTCTTAAAAGAAATAAAAAAAGGACAAAAAAGTATAATTAAAAACTTTGCATAGGACATCGTCATACGATAGGCTTCACGCTATATTCCACAGCGTGAAAAGAATGGCCCCTGCCATTCTTTTCCACTTTACCACTTTTCGTCGGATTCTAGAGGCATTGCGTGTGGAGTGGCGGAACTCAACAGAGCGCTTTGCCATATCGGGTACAATTAAAAAATATAATTATAATTTTCTTATCTATATATATGAATATATATTTATATTAATATATATTTATATTAATTGCGATCCCACNCATGTATTCTTTGTGTATTCTTAAAAGAAATAAAAAAGGGCAAAAAAGTATAATTAACAACTTTGCATAGGATATCGTCATACAATACGCTTCACGCTATATCCCACAGCGTGAAAAGAACCACTTTCCGTCGGACTCTGTAGCTAGAGGCATTGCGTGTTGAGTGGCAGAACTCATCATAGCGCTTTGCCACGTTTCCAGAGCGATTAAATTTTTAATTTCCTCGAGTAGGAATCGATCCCACGACCTGTCACGTTTACAGTTGCACATTTGTACCCCTCCGCCACCACTGCCCCCGAATAACTATTATAGCCAATAATTTGTAACTAAGAATGTAATTTTCATACGCGACGTCATTGCTATCGGACCGACCGACGTAACGGGTACAATAAAAAAATATAATTATAATTTTCTTGTCTATATATATGTATAGATATTTACATTAATTGCGATCCCACCACTAGTGATCAGTGGATGGCAATAGTTTATGAGAAGGTTAAGTGAAAAGTTCATTGACCAATTATGCGTTTCGTAAATGACCTTTGAATGTCACTAAAGCGTTTAAAACTTGTAATTTTTTTTTACTTACCTCCTAGTTTATAAAAAATGTTACATGAGCTCAGAAATAATAAGCAAATGAAGAGAAAAAAAATGTATTTAATTAAATTAATGATTTAACTAAATTAATTTTCTAAAATTCAAAGATGGTAATTATAATCACGTTAATTTCCGTTGTAAGATAGTTAGAACTTAGACAACATTATAGACTCGTTCCAAGAGGAGTTGCGTCGCTAGTGAGAGGTGAGAGTGACACACTTGACGTCGCTCCTCTTACTTGGTGCTCTCACCGCAGCAAAAAGTGACAGACGTGTCACTTCAAGATTTTGCGATAGCGTGCAAGTATCCGTCTATCGCTTTTACTATTAATCATTGATGTCAATGAGAACACTCGTAAAAGCTCTCATGCCAGAGTTATAATTATATATTAATATATCCACATTTTCATAAATGTAGGATGGACACGAAAAATAGTCAATGTAATACTGGCACTGATGACATCTTACAATTTTTTTTTTAGCTTCACGCTGTATCCTGCACATAGCAGGGTAGGCAGAAAACCTGGATACCTAGTGTTAAGACTCTCCTATTCCATTAAGACACTTCCTTTCTCTACTTTCTGCCGAATTCTGGAGGCATTGTGTGTTGAGTGGCAGAACCCAACGCCGCACTTTGCGTCATTACCAGAGCGAAGAAAATATTAAATATATAATTTCCTCGAGTGTACATACTACATACTTTGTTGCAGGGACGTTTCCAACAACAACATCAGCTCGCTGCCGGCCGACGCGCTGCAGCCCGCCGCCGGACTGCGCGACCTGTGAGTGCTTACTTTTTACTGTTTATGATTCATTTACTTAATTCTTGAGAACCAAGTGTTAAAAAAATTACACATTTTTGTTTATTTATTTTACAGAATATAATATTCATGTCTCATAATGAGTAGGTACAATTACTTATATTATAACTTAAATATAATTTTTAGTAATTTATAAGGAAGCTTAAAATACTTTCCATTCTCTGAAACCCTCCTCTTAAGTCCCTGTCGATAGAAAGCAATTATGAAAGTGTTAAAAAGTTTTTTAATAACATAACTCTGACTGTGCGCTGAACTGCTGAATGGAATGTAGGATGTTAAATCATTCAAATAATTTGTCATTAAAGAAATTGCTGACAGCATTCAGCCATTTCTTAATGATCCATTTGTAGACGCCATTGTAAGACTGATCGCAACGGTTGTGAATTCGTTCCCAATTCGGGGAATGAACTATTTTCATTTCCTCGTTCTAGTACGAAGGACAGATAGACAAGTATACAAAGCGTGCCGTTGAGTTCCGCCATTCTACACACAATGCCCCGACAATACGGCGGAGAGTGAGAAACGGAGTGTCTTATCAATAACTTAGTTCTGCCTGCCCTGCTGTATGGTGCTACGTGAAGGTATTTTTTAATAATATGTAAACGACTCAACTATGTTCTGTTATAGATAACAATTTTTACCATTTTATATAATAAAACTTGTCGCTTTTATAAAATAATATCTGCCCAACATGAATGACTCTTTTTCACAGAGGGAAATTAAGTTTTCTTCTTGCTGAAATGGGTTAATTGTTTGAAAATGCGCTCAAAGTGCCGCCAGGGGTCCCTTTCTATCTCTACATACTATTGCACATATCTTTTGAAATAAATACAAAAATGTTGCTTGCCTTTATTTTTCAGTTCTCACACGCTTTGTATAATGTGAGTTAGTTCATTTTGTAGAGGAGAGGAGTTTTATGCCAGCAGTAGATAATCGTACATGCTTTGCACAGGAACCTATCAGCGAATCGTCTGGAGGTAGTGTCCGCGGGCGCACTGAGCAGCGCGGCGCTCGGCCGGCTGTGGCTGGACCGGTGTGCGCTCACCACGCTGCCTCCCCTGCACCTGCCGCGACTACACTACCTGTGAGTAACCTTCCATACCCATATCCAGTATCAAACCCACGCCAGAGTACATTGAGAGTGACAGTGATGTTCCTATTCACCCCCCGTCATATCTTACGTACTTTGATGGATGTATTATAAATTATTCATGCAGGCGATGTGCGGACAGTTTTTTTTAGCGATGTAAATCCTCGATATTGCTTCGTCACCGCCGCCGCCCGACGTATGCCTTTAATATCATTCAAATTAGCTTCGCTCTATTGAACGGGCTGCTCACATTTTCTCATTGAAAATGGGATAATAATTCAAAATGGCATAATAATGCCCCGTCAATACGAATCTCTCTGTCCATTATTGAAAATAAATGTATTTCATAAATTAACAAAAGGAAACAGACGAGTTAAATCTGTGATATAAAAAATAATCGGAGCAACATTACTTCCACAGCTCCGTTGTTATGACACGGAGGAATGTTACAGCCAATATTTTTAAACTATTTTTAAAATGTATTAATTTATTTTTATTTTACAAACGTAAGGTTTTTACTAGAGTCTGTGACGTATACATCTCGTCGTAATTTTCTTGTACGTATATTCCAGTTTATGTACCTAGTATACTGTGACTGGGTCAGGATCGAGGAATATATTTCAATAAATTTGGAAACGTGTACACGCTTCGTCATCGTCGTCATACAGAAAATGAAACGCAAGCACGATTATACTCGTACATACATATATCCCAACTTGTACTCAACTCCAATTTGTTTTTATTATCTCTGGCGATTTATCTATTGATGAGTATGAAGTTCTTACGTTAGTTAAGCGTTATGAGATATAAAAAGGGGGACGTCTCAGACGATACTCACGAGTGCACGCTCGGTTTAGTGTTGTAGTTCACAACCCGTCTCGAGTCTCGGTCTCGGGAGGAAAAAAATGTTTCGACCCAAGTGACTCCCGTCATGGAGGTCGTTAGCACTCCCTACTGTAGGTACGGCTGGCTCTATCGCTCAACGTGGTCGTGGGGTCCGATAAATCAAATTGTGCAATTAATTAAGTTGGTGTAGCCGGGAGCGTTGTGCAGTAAGCAAAGAGGAGAAAACAGTAAACAAAGTATTAAATCTCCGAGGGGACGTAGTTGTCAGCTATTAGTATCAAATGGCTGTACTCCCACAGACCCCCTGTACGCTGTACCGGCTACCCACCATTGACACGAACCGCACTTTGGAATATTGAGATATGAGGCAGTGTAAAAATTAAATTCATATTTAACTACTATTTAAAGAAATAAGATAAATTATGAAAATTATTCGATATGAAAATGAGCAAAGCACTAATGGCGCAATGACACAAGCGTGTGTCTGTAAACTCGACGATTGTGGGTTCGATTCCCACTCGGGAAATGAATAATTATATTTTATTAATATTTTAATTTTTTCGCTCTGGTAACAAAGTAAAGCGCGGCGTTGAGCTTCCCCTTCCTCAAAATTTCTTCATTTATGCTGCATTCTAAAATAATAGAGTTCAGTAGTAGTTCATAGTAGTAGTTGTATACCTTCTCCTGTAGCATAGTTTCAGTTGTTGCTTTCTCTTACGTAACTTCGAACATGTGTGTACTTTAGGGTCCAATACCGATACAAAGCAGTAATGATGTCACAAAGGCTACCCCCACGCTTTCCTATTACCAATACTATCGATTACTTTGACTTTGTTTGGTGATGTTATTACATACAAACAATTTTTTTCTATTTTATGTAGTTTTTATTTAACTGTCGACATCAACAGAATATGTTTCTACTAATCATTACTGTACCTAAACTCTTCACAGAAATTTAATAATTTTTAAAATTTTCTTAAAATTAAAGATGGAATTTTAATACCTACATAAAATATGCAATAAGTACTTGAAAAATTTAGTGAAAAGTGGGGAATGTGTCTTAACACTAGGTTCTCTCTGCCTACTCTCTCTGTATTATATATTATACATGTACTCTACTCGCAACGTAATAATGAGTTTTAATCATTTCCATGACGATTAGATAACGAAATGAGCAGGACATTGTCCTTGAACACGTTATCTGACGTTCGCACATCGAGTATTATTTGGCAACAAAATACTAATACTGTTTTAAAGTAATGAAATCAAAGAAAAAAGGAAAAATAGCTTTACTGTTTTTCTAAACTATCGAATTTCTAACAAGATGTTGCCAACCATTAAAATACGAATAACAGTAGTAAGACACTTTCTTAATACCTCCACAGGCAAAAATCATAGAATACAACGTTTATATTATGTTATATTTTATCAATAACAGTAGTTAAAAAGCGGCGTTGTCGTATGGCATAGACGTTATATAAAATAGTACTTACCTACTTAAACTTAACCTGGTTTATAATTTTAAGTTAAATTAAATTAAAAAAAATTAAGATTAGAGATCGTAGAGCCGACGGCCGCTGGGGCAGACGTCTTAGAGTGGAGACCCCGTACAAAACGACCGGTGGGACGACCTCCTGTCAGATGGGCCGACGACATAAAGAGGTTGGCGGGAAGCAGATGGGTCCGAAGAGCTGAGGATCGAGTGTGGTGGCGAGAATTGAGGATGGTCTATGTCCAAAAGTGGACAAAACATGGCTGTTGATGATGATGATGATGATTAGATAACTAAAATCCCAAATTGACATTATGTTTATAATATATTCCGTTACAGATTACTTTAATTTAATTTTATTTATGTAACTTAGGTATAATATGCCAAATATTAACGAGCTCCCATACTTACATGCGTCATGAAAATATTACGGATTTAGACTGTCATCGTTCATTGCGGCAATTTATTGTAACAATATAATACCTGTAATAAATCATCTAGATTTAAAAAGGCAGCTACCGCCGCTATTTGTGTTCTCTGCCGTATACGTAAGCCATACTAAGCTGCATACCTACTACGTACATGTAGGCTGTAGGCGGGTATCTAGATCACACCTTGCTGAATGTTAAAGCTATGAATGAATCTTTTTTATTATTCAATTGAAGGTGTCACATAATGAAAAAAGTAATAAATCTGTATTTAAGGTTCTATTTCAGCTTCACGCTGTATCCCGCATATAGCAGTGTGGGGAAAAGTGGATTAAGGCACTCCTTTCCCCACTTACCATCGAATTTTGGAGGCCTACCGTGTTAAGTGGCTGAACTCAACGCTGCGCTTTTTCCGTGTTACCGTAATCAAAAAAAACCAGTCAAATGCAAACCATTCATATTGTTAAATAATATAATTAATGAGAAGTGGTTCTGATGGATATATTTTCAATACTCAACATATTACTTACTAATTAAAGTATACGATTTCCTTAATATTTTTTATGATATAACATGACTCACTGCAGCAGTTGGCGAGGTCGGCGAGGTTTACGGAAAGTTCCGCTTTGAGTACTATTCGATATTAAATGATGATATTTACGATGCGATTACATTTAGAAGAGCGGGCAGAGGGTCACGGATGCAAAGCGAGGCCGCGTGGTCTCACTAGGCTATCGCCTAAAAATAGAGCTTTTTTACAGATTCACACTGTATTCTCCACGAAGCAGAGGATCGCTTGTTAAGTGTGAGATCAGGAGGTATCACGTGTTGAGTGGCGGTACTCAACGCCGCGCTTTGCCTCGATACCAGAGCGAAGAAATTATAATCAAAATTTAAATAAATATTTCATTTCCTCGAGTGGGGATCGGACCCACAAGCACTCGCGTTTACAGTCACACTTTGTGCCCCTACGCGACGACTAGCGTCAGAGCTTAAAAAAAGGTTAATACTTGATATAATCACCCGCGAGCACTCGACGTGCCTCGCGGAGCTTTCGCACGCCACTTGCGAATATTTCGCAACGACGACGACGCGGATGCAATTCTGATGATAGAAGTGAGGTCGCCGGATACGCACTCCGCGCACGTCGCCCCACTCAAGGCCGGTGCCGAATTAATTCAAAGTGCACGAATAAAGTACACAAGTGTGAGGACTCGATATATAAAGCATTTGCCTAGTGCTGATTATAGCGCTTAGAGCATAGCATCTCAAATCTGAGATTTATCTTAAGATTGATTTATCTTGAGATGTCGTTTTCATTTATAATTTGCATATCAATGAATTGTCATTTCATGCCTCATCTGCAAGACTACGACGACTCAGTCACTATCTCTTAATACTAAGTAAATTTATAAGAAAAGAAAAATAAAAAAGGAAGATTGCATGATAAATGTACGCTCATTTGTAACACCGGTTTTATTTTATGTAGATATCTAGGTGTCTTGGTAACGCAGGTAACTAAAACGGAAATACATAACATTAAAGCGCAAAAACTTTTACTCTAACATAAAATTACATTTGCTGATATAATTTGTTCTTTTTCTAAGATTTTGTAGAATTAAATAGTAAACATGGTGTAATAAATGTGTATATTACTATTCTTAAGTATTAAAAAATATAATACCTTAAAAAAATAATTTTATATTGAACGGTTGCAAATATAAAGCTTCATGTTCTTATTATTTTGTTTTAAAAAATAGCAATACAATAATGTCTTGTAAAAAAACATTACATATTTACTTTTTTTTCTCAATTGTAACAAAGTGTTGATATGGACTAGATCTGCAGAAGACAATGAGTTGGAGGAGTTGCCGGCGACGACGCTGGCGGAGGCGCGTGCGCTGCGCGTGCTGCGTCTGCCGCGCAACCGCCTGCGCGCGCCGCCCGCCGCCCTCGTGCACCTCACCAGGCTGCAGGCCCTGTACGTATTATATAATACATTATAAGGATTTACCTGTGGTTTCGCCTCCTGTAATCTAAAAAGATTGACATATGTTTCATTCTAAGTGCGCGAAGTAAATGGGACCACTGCAGATGGTGATGCAGACCACGTACAATAGACTATAACTGGCTTAACAAAATAAATTCTTCAGCTTTATAGTATAGATTTGTCACTTACCGGAGCATCCTTATACATTTACATATATGTAAACACGCCGTGACATTTACTTTGATACACTTATTTAAAATATACAAAACATTACAATATAAAACATTTATATAACATAAATTTCTGCACACGCAAAAGTATGAACTCATACGTGTTAAGCAACCTTAATAAACATTTAGAATATCCTTCTGTAAATCTGTGTTAGCTCATACAGCGAGAATGTAACATATTAATACGATTATTTCATCAGATTGTAAGTAGGCTAATGTAAGATCGAAGACCTTTTCAAATGATATAAAGCCCGTGCGCACAGGACGACGACAGCGATAGCGATCGGGCGTCGCGCGTCGGGCGCCCACGCGAGCGCGGGCGGCGCCGGCGTCGCTTGTGGCTAGACCGCCGGACCGCGCTCGTAAATAATCCACTTTACGCACGTTAATATTTCCGCACCTGTACCGTACTACATTATATGAACTGAAATGACTCACTTTAGGACTTATTTGAATGTTGTCGACGATTTATGCTGTCAACAACTGATATCAAATTATTATTAATAATTTTATTAACGACTGGCCCCGGCTATGTCTGTCTGGGTGTTATAGGAAAATTACGAAATTAGCAATACAGTAAAGAGTACAATGACTTGTTATTAAAGTATTTGAAACAATGACGTATTATATAAAATTATTTTTTTTAAATATTTTTTATATTATTTGTGCCTCTAAGAATTAAGTATGTCCTTCTAAATTTATGTTGTATATTATAAACCTTGAATTTTAAAATAAGTTTTTCCGAATATAAAAAAATGGACTAAAGTCCATCGCGTGGTTTAAAATGAAGCATAAAAATTCGTTTTAATTATTTTGTTTTAGACTAATGAGAAATAAACATAATAAATATGCAAATATATTTGTGACTTTGGTCTTGTTTATGAATTTAATAGGTGAATAAATCATATTAATATTAAAAATGGTAATGTAAATTTGTTTGTTACACTTTTACACATCATGAAACTTTATACACATATTCTAAGAGTTATTAGAAATTTACTTTTTATATAAAAAAATATGATCCTTGGAGCATAATAGGAAAATAAGCTAAAGCGAGCGAAGTCGCGTTTGAGTCTTTAGTAAGCTATAAAAATATAATCGCAGCGAGTGCCAGATTCACAGAAATTCTCGAATCAACAACTCAGGTACACGGGTATTTGTTGGTATTTAACCGCAATTGGGTCGCATAACCCAATTTATATTTAGTTACTTTTTTTAGGGTTCGACTATGACGTCGCACATTACAGTTAGCAGGGTAGTGTTTGTTCTCTATTGATTGGCTTTTTAGAACTGTGTTTCTAGTTCTGTTAATCTACTTCTTGGTTATTTAACATGATACCAAAAATAAAGTTGTTTTAATATTTCTTAATCTAAGAACTTGACGTTACATAAGAAATATTAAAATTATAAGACTTTTGGAAAGCACCTAAAATAGCTTATATTTTTTTAATATTCTACAGCAACCTGGCCAGCAATGAGATCACCGAGCTGACGTCCACCTCCCTGCCGGCGCTGCCCTCTCTACATACTCTGTAAGTTCTTTATTCACTCTTTTTCATAGACCTATAATAGATACCAAAAATTACATGCTCCTGATTCGAATTTTAAAGTCTGTCTAATCCTATCGATAGGATAGGAAAAGGTATATATAGATAGATATATGGAGTATAATAATGAGGAAAAAAAGATGTTAAATACAAATTGTGCTAAAATTGCGAGAAAATTCCATCCCTTAGAAAATTATCATTACATTTCTGTCTTTGAGCTTTTATTTAAAAATCGCCGCTCATGGAACTTTCAGTGATCCTTTCTCCAAATTATGCTAATTTTATAATCTTAACAACCTTTTAATTTTTTCTTTAAAAATGTTTATTTTTAATAGTGGAAGGGCAACAAAAATAATTAATAAAACTTTATAAATTATGTAGATTTTTGTTTTATTAATTAGTTTTTAAGGTTTTGATTGTTTCTTGCAACATTTTGTATGTTTTATAATTCAATAATTTAATCAAATTTTTGTATTAAAAGTTCCTTTTCTTTAAAAATGAAATTAGTAAAAAGTATCATTATCCTTTTTAGCAAAAAAAACAGATTTAAGTATCTGCACTTTTTTCTATTACCTATACATTTTAATAGCACAACCTGTTCTAAATCGTTACAAATATTAAAACGACTTTAAATATTTTTTTGCGTATTCCTATCTGGTTATGCAGATAAGCTCTCACTCGTTACGGAAGGCCCGCGCAAGTGCATTTAGTAATTATGAGAAATATAAAAATGTTTAATTAAATAACTTCAGTAGTGTTATCATATTTTTTTTATGTTATTTTTAATCGTACATCGCTCAATAAACACATTTTACTGCAGCTGAGTCCGTAAAAAGCTTTTCAAGTTAGTTATATAACAATCCGTTTTTTTTAAATAAGCTATTAACACAGAGGCCGTTGTGGCGCAGGGGCACAAGCTTATAACTGTAACTCGACGGTTGTGGATTCAATTTCCACTTTTATTATTTCGCTTTGCTCTGATAAAAGGCCAAAGAGCGGCGTTGAGTACCGCCATTCAACATGCATGCCTCAAAAATTCGGCGGAAAATGGGGAAGGGAGAATTTTAAAAACCCTGTCTACCCTGCTATATGCGGAATAGTACGTGAAGCTGAAGTGCAGCGAAGCTTTATAAAAATTAACTTTAATGTTTTTTTAAAGTACCTAGTTCTAATGCCACGTCATTGCAACCAAATAGCATTACGTTTTTATCCGTAGTAGCCGTATGTAAAATATTTTTGCAATTTTGATTGTAATAGTTGAACATGATAATATATTTTTATGATAATTTGCTTAAATAATTGAAATAACCGCAAATAGGCTCCCAATCCATAAAATTGTTTTCGAATTACATTTCGGGAAATTCTTTAAATGGGTAATAATTATACTTTACAATCTGTATAACGCAATATATGTCATTAAACACATCCGTTTCGCAACAATACTCGTCTGCGGTCCCAATCAAATAATAATAAATTGAATTAATAAAAAGAAAACATATCACTTAATATAATTGACGTAATGATAATGATAGTAATTACGCATACATTATATCGCGGGCTCAGTGAAGCTCTGGAGAGAGTGGCCTGGGCGCGGGCCGGGTCGGAGGTGGGGGAGGGGAGAGTAGTCCTCAGGCGAGTCGTGCCGCGGCGAGGCTGTGGCGAAGGTGATCTGGTGACGAGAGCCATGTGTTACTTGTGTCCTACATACACGACACACGCACATACATATGAGTACAACAGCTTAGTAAATACAAAGATACAACGGGCCTAATTACAGCCATTGCTTAAAACACATTATATTTCATTGCTTGCGCAGGAAACGTAGATAAAAATAATGAGAGAGCTACAATAAAGACAACATAGATATGTATATTATTTATTTATTTCTAATTAATAATTTGCATAAACTTCTCATAAGAAAATCACTCGTACAGTTCACGACTAATTATTACAAACGAATTAAGTTAAGTTATAAATACAATTATAACATAACATTGTATATAACTATTATTTTTAAATATTTTGTCGAGTGGAAATCGAACCTACAACCTGTCGTGTTTACAGTCGCACATTTACAGGCACATATTTTTATAAAAAAAAAACATAGAAACACTAAACCCGCAATCCACAGGCTAGCGAGAACAAAACAAGCCAGCCCCAAGCATACCAAAAAGCTAACTTTCAAATGTCAGTATCTTATGACGATAATTAAAATAATACATATTTCGTAGAAAATGTCGCGCATCTATCTACTTTGAGTAGAACTGAGAAGTCTCAACGGCCAACCCTTATCAGTCACTGCCACTCGTGTCAGACTTCATTAGGTGGTTAGTTTGCCTAGATGACTAGCGACTAATGGCCTATACGGCTATTTACCCTGTAAATGGACCAGCGTATCTTAATATGATAACACCCTTCTTATTACACACACTCTAATGTTATACCAATTAAATTAAATTATTTTAATATAATTGAGGCCAGTCGTGGCGCAGGGGCACAAGGCGTGACTGGAGGAAACGAAATTATTAATATTTTCATTCCTCTGCTCTTGTAACGAGGCAAAGCGCGGCGCTAAGTTCCGCTACTACGCACGCAATGCCTCTGGAATTCGGAGGAAGGTAAAAACGGAAATGTCTTAATGAGAACGGAATGTCTTAACGCTTGGTTCACAGATTCCCTCTGCCTACGTTGTTATGTGCGGAATACAGCATGAAAAAAAGCTAAAAAAAAACTTTAATACAATATAAATGTCTCTGGTAATTATGTCACTACATTTAAAAACGTGTAAAACTTCTTAATCCGTGTCAACGTTTTATTATTTAGATCGTTTACGCAGAACGAAGGACAGCTAAAATTAATTTTGATAAAGTAATGCATTTCATTCATTACGGCGCCGCTCTCTTCGCGTCGACACTATAAATAGTGTCTAAACTCTAATACGTATATATCGGTGAGGATGTAGTAAAAATAACAGATGACAAACGAGGCGACACAGCGCGAGCGTTTGTAAAGTGTGCCGTCCACCGACGGCAGACAGCGACGGCTACTAAAAAATGAGTCTCGATCGTGTTGAACCCAGAGTCGGGATTGCCGCATGTTTCGGGAAAGAAAGAAATATAATACCGCATGTTTCCTTCGCGTATTTCTTTACAGTACTTTTTCTTTTTTATATGTTATGGTTTTAATTATGAGTTAGAGGAATATCGTAATATTCGAAATTTCACTTTACATATAGCCTATATAGCCTTTAGATAAGTAAGTAAGGAAGGCGGTTTTCCCATTCATAATTTACTTTAAGTTTTTTTTAAAAAGAAAATTAAATGGACAAAATTATCATTAATATTCAAACAATGGTTAGTTCCTAGAACAAAGAACTGGGGAAGCCGGCTGGGGAGAATGAGCTAATTTTTTTCGTCACTTTCGTAACTAGACAAAGCGTGGCGTTAAGTTCCGCCACTCAACACGCAATATCTCAAAAAAAGGCGAGAAAAATGAAAAAGGGAGTAACTATACTAGGTTCCCTCCTGTATACAGCCTGAAGCTAGAAAAACCTTCACTTGTATTCAATTACTTTTGTAGTACACCTACATTCATTAAATACGGCGTACGTAAGTCCAACGATTATTATTATGTATTACATGAAAGTTCACAGAAAAGGGTTGTAATCTTATAATATGTGTACGTCAGTGTCAGTGAGCAGCGAGTACTCGTACGTACGTACTTCCAAACACACCAGCAGTAATGATATTAGGTTAATACAATCAGCTCCCAAGACATTACAAGTATTCAGATCCATAACGGGCTTCTTGTAGAATAAATATTACAAGACAAGATTAAATATGTATTTTTTTTTATAACTTCACGCGGTATCCCGCACATAGCATGAGGATGAGGATACGCAGAGGGAACCTAGCGTTAGGGCACTCCGTTCCCCGCTTTCGCCGAATTTTANCCGCATGTTTCGTTCACGTATTTCTTTACAGTACTTTTACTTTTTTATATCTTATGGTTTTAATTATGAGTTAGAGGAATATTGTAATATTAGAAATATCACTTTACATATAGCCTATATAGTACCTTTAGATAAGTCAGTAAGGAAGGCGGTTTTCCCATTCATAATTTACTTTAAGTTTTTTTTAAAAAGAAAATGAAATGGACAAAATGATCATTAATATTCAAACAAAGGTTAGTTCCTAGAACAAAGAACTGGGGTAGCCGGCTGGGGAGAATGAGCTATTTTTTTCATCGCTTTCGTAACTAGACAACGCGTGGCGTTAAGTTCCGCCACTCAACACGCAATTTCTCAAAAAAAGGCGAGAAAAATGAAAAACGGAGTGACTATACTAGGTTCCCTCCTGTATACAGCCTGAAGCTAGAAAAACCTTCACTTGTACTCAATTACTTTTGTAGTACACCTACATTCATTAAATACGTCGTACGTAAGTCCAACGATTATTATTATGTATTACATGAAAGTTCACAGAAAAGGATTGTAATCTTATAATATGTGTACGTCAGTGTCAGTGAGCAGCGAGTACTCGTACGTACGTACTTCCAAACACACCAGCAGTAATGATATTAGGTTAATACAATCAGCTTTCAAGACATTACAAGTATTCAGATCCATAACGGGCTTCTTGTAGAATAAATATTACAAGACAAGATTAAATATGTATTTTTTTTTATAACTTCACGCGGTATCCCGCACATAGCATGAGGATGAGGATACGCAGAGGGAACCTAGCGTTAGGGCACTCCGTTCCCCGCTTTCGCCGAATTTTACGAAACATTGCGTGTTGAGTCACCTAAACGCGTCGTTTTGTCTTGTTACCAGAGCAAAAAAATAAAAATATTCAATATGTCATTCCCCCGAGAGGAGTCGAACCCATAGCCGTCGCGGTTACAGTTACACGCTTGTGCCACTGCGTTACGGCGGCTTCTTATGCGTATATGTATACGAGTATGTCGTACGCTATATTAATTAAATATGACGTGCTAAATGTAAGTATGACTTATGTATCAACGCAAGAGCTTAATAAGATTAAATATTATTATTAATAAGTAGAAATGAAATTATTAAAAAATAATAATTCATTCCCTCGTGTGCAGATGGAACCCACAACCGTCGCGTTACAGTCACACCCTTGTGCCCCTTTGGTGTTGAGTGAACATAGTTATTTGGAACGTAAATATTTTAATTTCTCTACCAAATTTAACTTTCTTAGTTTTATATTTACAGAAGTTAAGTAAAATAGAGGAACTGATATATTATGAAAGCTTAAACATTTCAATAAATAATTATGAAAACATAATGTGACATAGAAATCTACCAAAATACTCGTATATTCAATATCGTGAAAGTCAACCCACCAAGGAACATTCTACATTTTAAATTTAAAAAATAATTAGATATCAAAGAAGTTCACTTACAAAAATATAGAAACGTAAATAATCTAAGAAACGAAAATTTTAAGAGCTTTAATGTTAGTGACAAGCTGCCACCCGCGACCCGCGACCCGCGCCGGCGCTAACGTTACATAAACAACGTTCAACAACACCTTACGTCTGTCTCCGGTTACTGCTGAGAACCTTTTAAACTTTGAAGCTTTTAAGCTTTTAAACACAGACTGCCCCTAGCAACGCGGCCATCGCGGCTAAAAGTTGACTGCGCTGAAATCAAATAAAATTTACTATCAAAAATATGTATAGTAATAACCGGTTACAAAACAAAATTTACTTATTTGTTTACGTACATATATTCTGGTATTATGAAGTCTGGTGCCCATTGTAAAATTTACTTTATGTTATAGTATATGGAACTTGGTAGATAAAAAATAATTGTAAAATATTGAAAAAAAATCTGCTAAACTTCATATGACAATTATATTTAAATAGCGGCCCGCGTCCGCGGCTTCGCCTGCGTGAACTACGTTATTATTAATTTCTATTTCCATAAGTACCTACGTTCTATAAGTGACGTACATGCAAAAATTTAAAACTCCTAGCATTTGTAGTAACGAAGTTTCATACAAACTTTCAACCCCAAAAATAACCCCTTAGAATTCGAATATTGCAAATTCCCGTCTTAGTGAGCACCTACGTCCTATAAATAACTCCTATGCAAAATTTCAGATTCCTAGCACATGTAGTTTCTGAGATTTCGTGATGAGTGAGTGACCTTTCGATTTTATATATATAGATTTAATTTGCTAAATACTAGATAATAATCAAATAGATTAAATATTTATTAATTAAATTAAAGTACATAGATTAAAATTATAACAAATAATAAGAATCGTATAAAATAAAGAGTAAATGGCAAGGCAAATTGATTGCGGTAGAGATTACATTAGGACTGTGGCTACGCACACTTTATTATCAGCAAAGACCTTCGGGATGAGATACTATTACCATAAAAGTACAATTGTAATATTGAATTAAATAAATTTTATAACTTGATGTATCTTTCTATTTTATAAAATACTAGCGACCCCCTTGCGGCTTCGCCCGCTTTTACTACTGGATTATTCATATAATGTATGTTTGCAAAGCACTTAATATAATGTGAAAATTAATTAAACCCTAATGCAACCCGCATTTTCGTAGTTTCAATAAGGATTTTCCAAT
>JAKRZM010000404.1:0-24538 GCA_036379175.1 Heliconius cydno galanthus
AAGCCAATAGGGCTAACAGCATTATCCACATGTTCGAAAAACTTTGTGGGTACTAAGTTTTAGAGAAAAAAAATATTATACGAGGGAGGGTCCTATAGTAAGAGGCTTTATAATATTTTGAAGCTTTATTTCGTAAGAACCCAGCTACTTTAGAATTTCTCATGGAATATTATAAGGAATATATGGACACCTTAAACTTACACTTAGATCTCAAGTCCCAGAGACTATTTCGAGCTCCCCCAAGGGGTATAAAAATATATGTATTTAATAAAAAATATCAATACATTCTTATACAACCGATGGTGGTAAAATACTTAAAAACTATATCTTAAATTACAAGTACATTTCAAATACAATACTTTAATATTTAGAAAATGGATATCATTCATTGTTCAAAAAGACTTCAAAATGAATTTTCGCTTACTTCAATGTGTTTAAACAAAGGCAGATGGAAAATTTAATGGGTTTCAAGCAAAGAGGGAAAAGTTTGACTAAAGTTAGCGTTCTGTATAGTGCTCTCTAAAATCTAAATTCATCATATTTGAATGTAAAAATAATATAAGCTAACAAATTAAATATATTATATATATTTTTTTATACGTGTTCAAATATTTTAGTATGTATTAGTAGTATGAATTCTTACAGTTATAAAAAATACATAGAGATAAACAAAGAATTGCTTAGATAGCACTGTATACATTACTAGCGTTACTTAAACTTACTATTTATGTACATATATTGTATATTTTTGTATATAGTCTCAATATACAAAATCTTTATATAAATTATGGTCTACATTTTATTCCGATATATAAATTATATTACTGTAAAGTTTCATCTAAATCTGTTCAGTAGGTTGTGCTTGCAAGTGGAACAAACAGCCATCCACACAAACTTACATATGTATTATATCAGTATTTAGATTTGTAATAATATGCAAATATACAAAGCTTATATTATATATATTCAATATGAAAATTTCAACACAAATAGCTTTCGCTCGTTTCATATAATAATAAAAAGCTCTGACCCCATTAAGAGATATTAAAAGGAAATGGTAAGACATTTTAACTGTAAAATGTGTGCATTTGACGATTACCTAGTTATTGCTTGAAGACGTTAATATGAACATCACGTTTTATATCATTCCTAGAGTAAAAGAGAATGAAGTGGTTCTAATATATTAAACAGCTATTATATACGTCGATTGTAATTATGATGAATTTCATATTCATCAAACATCAAAAATGCTATAATATTATTGGAAAAAATATATATTAATAAAAACATTCTTGAGCTAATAAGCTCGACCTACATCAAGTCCTAAAAATAATGTTATTTTATTATATTTTTATTATTTTATATTAAAATTATATAAAATATAGTAGAGGCCGTCATTGCGGGGCTAGATGTGACTGTAACGCGGCGGTTATGTATTCGATCCCCACTCGGGGAATGAATTATAATTTATTAATATTTCCAGTTCTTTGTCTTGGCACCAAGGCAAAAGCCCGGCGTTGAGTTCGGCCACTCAACACGATTGCGTGATTGCGTCTTATCATTAGGTTCCCTCTGCCTACCCTGCTACATGCAAGATACAGCGTGAAGCTGAAAAAAAAAAACTTAAAAGCATACAGTGCTAATTACATAGAGCCAGTCACTAAATACTAAGCTATATTTATCACGACCCCGATATATTAGACAATACCACTCGCATATAACAAAAATATGCAATCCGCGTAGATCGAAGCGTTTACTTTTTTGTAGATTTTTGTGCAGTTGCTACCGTTTATCACGTAGGGTTGCCAATTGTGGAGAGAAAACATTTTGTACGATATTTATTCGTACATTCGTAACATCAGTTTCAATACGTACGCGTACGAGTACGCCGGCGAAATATTGTGTTAGTGAGACGCGGCACTCCATCTCACGTAGCTGTTGTGCTAGTTTCCATTCTGTTTAGACACAAAAATCAATAGTACTTCACACGAAGCTGCACCATATTCTAGCCTTTCTGCAACTTTCAAAGATTTGTTTTGTCGAGTCAGGCGATAAAGTAAATAACGCGCAGGAACGGCTCGAAAGTGTGCTATTAATATAGTTCAACTTATTATTAAAGTTTAGTAAAAATTTATTCTTAATACAGGAATTTTTGGAAGTAGTTTTTGGAAAAATAAAAAAATTAAGCTAGTTTTAGCACATGCACCATAGTTTACTGCTAAGTTAAATAACGTACCAATGAGGCCTACGTTGTGTAGCGGTGGTTCGTTCTAGCTGAAGCCAACGGTTGAGAGTTCGAAGACGTTTCTTTAATTTTTTTAACAAAATCAAAGTGAGTTTTGTATTATGTTTTGTAAATTTATTTTATATTTTTTCGTTTATTGTTTGAAGTCGGTTTGTTTTTGGTAAAAACTAATTTATTTTTAATTTCGAATAATTATCAAATATTCAAAATTTAACACAATGAATACAAATATACAAGTATATCAGGAAATGTTGAGACACGAAATTCATAGCACATTAGGTTGAACGCACGTAAATACAACGTATTTGTACTGGAAGCAGGTAAAACTATTGTTTAAAGCAAATTTGTTATCATAGAATATCATAGACTGTTGTGTAGTTCTAAACGACCCACCACAGGTGATGATATTGGTAGCACACATGATAAAAGTTGTTTTTTTTAGCTTCACATATATTTTACAAAGTCATTTTATATGAGATTTAAATGAAAATTAATTAAAATGTGTCATAAAATAACGTATGTATTCGTAGTGAAAAGTTAATGAAAAGTCACAAAAAGTAGAATCCAAATACAAATTCTGGTATATTTAATTATTTATTATTGTTATATACCTACCTTGTAATAATTACAAAGATTTGTGGAATAACAATTTTGGTCATAACTTTCCTTTTTGATAGCCCAATGTAGTCCAAGCGCTCTGCTCCCGGATTCAAATCCCGCTACGTTAAATTTTTTATACGTTTTCTAAAAAAGTACCTATGAATATTGTTAAAAACGAATAGGTACGTAGGTATAATTTTAAGAAATATTATTGCTCCATATTTATAATTGCGAACATTTACTTGTTTTTCTATTTTCGCTCTTTCATCTCCGCTCGTATTGCCGGGCAATTGGATTATTATTATGTAATGGCCCAAAGAAGATTACGTCCATCATCGTTTCATAAGCCTATGTATATACATACATAAACACGGAAATATTATTTTGTTATTTACTTGATAAATTTGATGCCGTCAGGGCGCAGGGTGTCTGTAACGCGACGGTTGTAGGTTCGATCCCCACTCGAGGGAATGAATTATTATTTCTTAATATTTATGGTGTTGAGATCCGGTACTCAACACGCAATGTCTCGAAAAATTCTTCGGTAAGGGGGAACAGAGTGTTTTAACACTGGTGGCTGGCTGGCTACCATGCTTTGTGCGGGTTAATATTATTCATTAATCTTTTTGAGCATGTTACACACAATGAGCGTTTAATCGACGTTACGTCATTACGATTATATTTATTCTCCAGGTTCAATGTTTGTTTTCGGTATTGCCTTCATTTTTACTTTATTATTTTCCAGCTTGCACCGAATTCCAATTATTAAAAGAAAAAGCCTATATAGTAGGCATGATATTTTTCCCCAATATAAAAAGCAAAAATTTCAAATTAAACCATTAAATTAGGCCAGTAAACACCAACCAACATTCCTCCAAAATTCAGCGAAAAATGGGAAGCTGGCTGTCTTAACACTAGGTTCCTTCTGCCTATCATGCTGCTCTTTTTTTTCAGCTTCACGCTGTAAAAAATGAGTATGCAAAAACGTCTAAAAAAATATAAAATTTCCATTTACCACTTAGACAGTAGGTATATTTGCAAAACGTTGAAAAAAGCAATGTTCCTTTCATCCACTTAGAAGTGGACTTTTAAGAAATACTTTCTTAGCTTAAGAGATTCCGCGGCGGACTATGAGTTAGCCGGTGACCCGAATATTAATTTCATCCGAACCTAGCTATAACCCGTGGCTGTGACTGTGTTATACATATTATTTCTTTAAAGTTTCTTTAAAATAGAAAAAGCATACAATTTTCCAAAATTTCATATAGATATAAAAATATTTGATTATTTATTGGTGTTTTGGCAGGTTTAATTACTGTACCTATACATTTATTTTGTGAAAGCCCTAAGCTAGAGCCTATTTTTTTTTGTTTCACGCTGTATCCCGCACACAGCAGAGGACACTTCGTTCCCATTGAGACACCCGTTCCCCACCGTGAGAAACTTTACTACCTATACGTTAAATTGTCGTTATAAACGTAATGGTTCAACTGCAACTTAAATATTGTTACAACAAATAATATTAATAATATTAAAACTAAAACAAAATTGAAACTTATGTTCGAAGTTTCAGTAATGCTACAAGTAATATTTGTAAACACGTAATAGCTCCCAACGCTTCTATGAACATTTTGAAAATGGTTCGTTAGCAGTATATTGTTTATATGGAAGTGATGTAGCACGAGTATTTTCTTTACGTTTTATGAGCTCAAAATATTTATGTAATGTTGCGTTTAATATTTCTTAGTAATATTTTTATAGTAATATTATGCTGGTATATAATATTTGTTTATGTTATATTTATATTTATTATTTATGTAATTTTAACTGTTTCTGTTTCTCTTTTTTAGCTTTACGATGTACCCCGCACATAACAGGGTAGACAGAGCAAACCTGGGAACGTAGTGTTAAGACCCCGTTTCCATTAAGACACTGCGGTTCTCCACTTCCCACCGAACTTAACTGCGGAACTCAACGTCGCGTTTTATCTCGTTCTCAGAGCGAAGAAATAAAACTATTAAATATTTCATTTCCTCGAGTGAGGATCAAACCCACAATTACAATCGCACCTTTGTGCCTCTGCGCCACGACTAGCCCCTTAACAGTAATAATTAAAAAAAAACTTTTAATTTCTAAATTCTCATCATCATAAGAATCGAAAACTGATGTTTGTTATTCATAGTGAAGTGGCACTAGACTCTTTCTTACCCAACTAAATGTGAGAAATAACATGTTTGTATAAATAAATAAATCGGGATATTACATTAATAATTTATTTCTACTACTTTAGTTACACAATAACATACATTCGGTCACATTAATGAACTATACTGATAATAATTGCCAAACAAGCGATGTTAAGCAGAAATCAATAATATCTTCATGCTGAATCGCTTTTGTCCAATTTTAAACATAATTCTTTACAAATTTGCTTTAATTTTCTCGACCGTTGTTCCAATTACTTATATGAATATATGAAAAGCGTTATTTGTGCAAATATTACATTTACTATAAAAAATTGTATTTTTAAAACGACTTCACTTTTTAATGAAATTGTAAACATAGGATAAAGGTATAAATAAAATGAAACATGTAATTTTTTTTTCATATTTTATTCGTTCTTTTATGTAATCGTCAGAGTTGTACAACTAAATAATCACAGTAGAAACAAAACATAACTATGTAGGTATTATAGTTAACGTCTAAAATAAAATTACGTGCGCCGGCGTCGGTCGCGGGGCGAATTCGCACCTTATAATTTGTACTGGGATTCTGTGCTCTGCTGTCTTAATTAAGTGTACAGGTTCAAGAAAAGTCATCAAAGTATAGTGCAAGTAGCGTGTTACAATCCCTGAGACGGGTTAAGCGTGAAATTTTTTACAATTAGTCAATAGCGATTTTTAATATGAAATTTAGGACTTTTATTAAAACTTCAGATTTGACAACGAATTTATCAATCAAAACTAAATGCAAAAGATGGCTTTTCTTATATAAAACTTGAAAAGGACCAATATTATTCGGAAACACACGGCACACAAAAATGTAAAGTTAAGTCTTTGGTAGATATATAGTTAACATATCTAATTCTAAAGTACACGATATCAGACAACGCAGAGCTTCACAAAAGAACGTAGCTAGTCTGTTAATTTAAATGCACAATTCTGTCGCGAGGGGAAGAAGTATTATTTGATAATAAACAGTCAAAAAAACTAAATATATCGTAAAGACTCAAATATAAAAACGGACCGAAACTCTCCACATTGTAATTCGTCTATATGAATAATTATTGGCAGTGTAATGATATTATAAAAGAATAATAAAACCTAGGTACATAGATGTCGATCTCGGACAGCTATTAAACTCCTACTTACACGATTAGTAATTAACGAGAATTGCTTTATTATTGAGACTTGAGTAGTTTCGAGTGCAAACTAGAGGTGTTCTTATAGTAGATATTCAAAGTCTATATAATATAATTAAACAACCGAATCTACAAAATCTTAGGCTCCGAACGCATAATAAAATCAGTCATTTTAACACAATACAATATATTCTAAAATGTACATCGATCCTATTTCGACGTCGAAGTGAGACAGTTTCATAACCTGTAATTTATTTAATTATTTTACTATAAATTCTTATAAATTAGCGTTAAATTAGTGACTTCTAACGGTCGCAATAACTATCTCACGTCAAAATCGATGGAATAATTCTAGCACAACACTCTTAGTAAGTTATTGATATTTTCCTAGGTGCGACTAAATTTATATTTAAATATATCGAATAAATAAAGTGCAAACACTTATCTCTACGGTCGTTAGCTGCGTCGCCGACGCGTCCTTGGCACTTTCACACTCGCTCTCGGGCGTCGCGCGGCCGCCTGTACCTCCAGTGCCGGCAGTACAGGCGGCCGCGCGACCCTCCTCACTCTCATCTCTCACGCACGCACTCCCATAGAGATCCTCCGCGGGGAGCTATCAATAAATTAGCTACAATTACGAGTAGACCGTAGACTTATAGATACTCTAGTTTTACGTCTAACGCTACATGGAGGAGAGGAACACCAGTTACTGTACAGTTCGCTTACGATGAAATTTCGAGTAGAATGTAAATCGTTTTATATTTAACTAAGATAATTGGGGTACTTCGTTAATTACCGTATGTACATCCCCCGTGAATATTTTCATATAGAATGAGCTACTCGACGTCCAAAGGGACGTTCGATACTATAATTAATATAAAATATAACGTATTTCAATAGTAGGTACGTCGATTGATGCGGAAGGGCCGTACACAAGTGTTATCACGTAAAGCTGTGGACTTACAAAATACTCGTATAAATTATTCACATTTATAGCACACTATCTACAAACACCCACGGATCAGAATCACATCTGGCCCTCCGGCAGAAATCCACTTATCTCGACTTCCGATAAAATACTGACTCGTAGTATGTATGGCTAACTCGAATAAAACTTATATCAAATATTTGGTGAAGATACCGGCTCAGACCTTATAAAAAAGTTACGCAATCGAACGCATATATGCCTTAACATAGAGATTCTTAAGCTAACGATTTTTATAGTATAAAATAAACTCGTAGAAAATCGATAAGAAACGCGAGTCACGGCGTACGAGTGATGACCTCCGCGGATCCAGCAGCCGAGGGTAGGGAGGCCGGCGCGGCTTCAGTGGCGGGACTTACAACTTCTGTGCTACCAACTCTCGAAGGATATACATTATACATAGCTAGATAACCTTGTAACTGCAATCTTTTATTAAAATAAGAATAAAATATTATTATTTAATAAAAATAAGATTTCAGAGAAATTCGATTTCATTACAGAATATAAAATAATACAATTGAAGTATTGTAGTTAGCAGGTTACCGTCCTAACAAAAAGAGATCCATGTGCCACTAAAGCCGTCACCGGGATACAATTGACTATTCGGCTTTCTGCAGCTTACAGTTGCTCGTCCAGGTCGGGTCCGTACAGGTCTGCCAGCTTATCGAACCGAGGGCCCCACGCGCTCAGGTAATCATATTCATGTACTTCGTCGTCAGTTCCTGTAAGAAAATATTATTATTATTTTTTCAGCTTCACGCTGCATCCCGCATACAGCAGGGTAGGCAAAGGGAACTTAGTGATAAAACAAACTGTTTTCCATTTTCCGCCAAATTCTGAAAGCATTTCATGATGCGTGGCGAAACTCAACGCAGTGCTTGCCTCGACACCAAAGCGAAGAAATGAAAAAAAATCAACATATTCAATATTTTCATTTCCTCGAGTGGAAACCGAACCCACAACCTGTCACGTTTACAGTCACATGCTTGTGCTCCTGGGCCACGGCTGTCTTCTATAAAGGTAAGAAAATATTGAAATAATTTTAATAAAAAACAATACTAATGTAATCAAAGACTTAGTTTCTATTAGAGAAACCGTATATTTTTTCAATGAAAGCCTACGCGATCTAATCGTATAAGCATAAATGTTTACATTTGATCAATAGCACGCAGAGCTCGTTCAGCATTCTTCTGTTTCATGAGCTATGCAAACAAATGCAACAGCAGTAGTTTTTTATTACGAACATCACATATTTTTTTGCTTTCCATTCGTATACATAAATAGTATCTTCAATAAAAAAATATAATCGATATACCGAGGAGTATAATTGAGGTCATGCGATTGTTCTGGGTTGGTCTCCAGTCGTTGGTATATTTAAAATATTTTCAATTAATTTGGGCGGAAGGAGGAGAACGGAGTGTACTAGCACTAGGTTCCCTGTACTCATTGTATAAGTGGGATATGCGCGAGAATAAAAATATAACAACAGTTCCGTTTTGTGATTTTAATGAAAATAAAACCTTGCGATACGAGACATTTCTATGGAGAGTCTATGAAGAAAGTTTAGTCTAAGCTCTACAAAGCGCGAAAAGTTAAACAAGTAGCGGATGGAAGAGAAGATAATTAGTGCCTGCGTTATATACCTACTCCACTATAAGTACGTATACAATGAACTTGAGCTTAACTTGTGAATATTATGTAAAGTAACTCATAATTTTCTGGTGATATTTACTGTATTTGATTAAACGTAAATATCTTTCAACAAACAGGGAGCGATAACTTTTTGATTGTGCAAACAAATTTATGTACATATATGAAAGTTCATATAAGTTTGGCAAGTTAGATACAATAAATAGAGCAGTAACAAATTTGATTTATATGAAATGAAATTTGTTCTCTTTTATCATATTCATATCAAAAATATTATTATATTATATTTGAATACAAAAGAACAAAACAAATATATGAATATTTAAAAAAAATGCAATATATGAAGAAACTTTTGACATAAGCTATAAGTTACCGGAAGCCAGCGAAGACAGGGAGCCGGCGGTGCTGCCGCCGCCCTCGTACGCGTAGTTCCGCAGGTCGTCGAAGGGCGGCGCGTTGGGGTCACTGTCGGCGCGCCGCTTGTGCTCCTCGATGAACATACCCACATTGGTCTCGCCGGGCAGCGGAACGCCCACCGCGGGCGCCACACCGACCCCGAGCCCCACTCCCATCAATGGATCTAAACACGAATATTAAATTTATATGTTCCACCGTTCCAGAATAATCTTATTACACAAAAATCAGATTTGCCCAAGCCTAATAGAGGCCGTTGTGGCACAGCAGGATGAGACTGTAAACGCCACGGTTCAATTCCCACTCGGAGCTATGATTTATTTAATATTTTCTTCTCCTTCTGGTTATAAGACTAAAGGTGGCGTTAAGTTTCACCATTTAACACGCAATGTCTCGAAAATTCACCTACTATATTTGCGTGAAGCTACAAAACAAACGGATTACCCTACCCTATTTTAGTTAAACGAATATTTCGAGTGGCAATTTAACATAAGATTAAAGAATTAAAAGTGGATTGGATAACAGGCCTAATTTAGAGCCGGGATAAGCGGACGGAAACAGTTGGTGCAAATTAAATACTTCTGTCTCGGCAAAGCAGCAGTCTTCGCTTTTTTTAATTTTATTGTTCCGATTTAGCGAGTCAGCTGAATTACAATAGACAGATTTTTCTCCGACTCTGTTTGTCGTTGTTAATAATGAATTGGAATTGACACTATGGAGAACTGTCTGTCACACTTACTGTTACTGTTAATAAATTTTCGGAAGCTGTACAAGTTATCAATTTAAGCTTGAGTAAAATCTATTCTTTTCAGCTTCACGCTGTATCCCACACATATATTGTGGGCAGAGGGAACCTATACCTTCCATATATGGAATAAGTGAACAGATTTAGTTTTTATTATACACCTCCCAAAAATCCTACAGGGGATACATTTTTAATAAACAAATGGTCCTTTTCAATTAAAAATATCGTAGCATTAGTATAATATATGTATGAACTATGTATGTATAAAAGTATAAGAACTATTACGATAAAAATATTTTCCAAGTTTCGAACTTCGATTTATTCCTAAAGAGAAACGTGCACAAAGACCAGCGAGATATAAAATGTAACTCGTATAAATCGTGTCAGCAGTTTCATAAGTTGAAAGACAATAATGGATATACCTTTACACATATATGAATAAATGTTTGTATTTTGTAAATCGACTTACTTTTATGAATTTGTTGATTTTTTAAATTAACTTTATCACAAAATCTTTAATATTAATTCTTTTTTAATAAGCACCAATCAATTAAATTATGGTAAGATGCCCCTGTCTTATTATAAAAGTAATGAAATGTAAATGTATAATATATATTTATGAATCTTTCACTTACACGGCATTTTAGCCGGAACGTGATCAGGGAGAGGTCCACCAATCGGTATCTGAAGGGGTGTGATGTCGAAGGCCGTCATGTCATCTTCGCCACCGCCTTCATCATCGTAGTTTATAATATTCTCACGTACGTCGTCATCTGGACCGGGGTACTTGATGTGAGCTTCCCGACGTCGGTTGTAGACCACAAACACAAGCACCAATACTGTGAACAGCATTCTTTGAATTACAAATCAGTAGAAAAATATTCCTTATTTTTAACATTCGTATGTACTATGTAAGTTATATTTCAAAACAATTTCGTTTATAGCAAATACATGATAGGGATTCAAGCTAATATATTACTTAGTATTGTGTGACTGTGGCACATAAACGAGCTGCTAAAATAGGAACTGGCGGTATTAGTGTTCATTTTCCAAATACGAGGTTTATCGGAAGCTACCATCGCAACTGAAAATTTGATCCCACTAGCGCTCAAGTATGATTTACGTAGCGCTTTATAAGTGGATTTGTAACAGTATAGTATTATAATAACGGCTGGCGCTTCTCCAATCTAGTATCTAAAATAGGTGACATTTAGAAGTTAGTTTTGTGTCTAGATTTACAATTTGCATTAACACTTCTAATTTTTTTGTATAGATAAATAAAATGATCAAATGAATTGATTTCATTTAATATGAACATTACTAAAGTAAATGGTACAATGGAGAAATTTTTAATATTATTATTTATAAAAAACAATTGAACAACTTGAATTGAAATTATTTGAACGAATGTGCAATCTATGATTTCAGATGTCAATAGTACTCAGTGACATACATATATTTGTGACATTATTATGAAATAAATATTTAGAAAAGTAAAATGATTATTTGCTGTGCGATTAAAATGTCTACCTATTTAAATGATAAAAATAGGAATTATTTTATTTTCAAATTTATAGTAAGTGAAATTTACCACAGGTTTGTTTATATACATATTCATACAAAGTTTATCGACAAAAGCACGCTCACGAGGCTGTCTATAACGATTTGATCAATTACGCTCTCTGCAACAGAACACGGATAGAGAGCTTTTAGAACGTCTATTTTATCAATTCATATATGGCCATCTCTAGACTTATAGAATTAATGGTTTCTAGACCACAAAATTTATTCTAATACTATTTACTAGACACTAAATGATTCTATATATTTCAAAATTTGATATACAAATAATGACTTACTACATAAATGTATTTGTAAAAATTTGGTGAACATTGAACACTTATTTACACGACGGGGACATAAAAAACAAGCAAAACAATAAAAGTGCTCACCTAAAAGCAAAAACAAACAGACAATGATAGCTATAATGAAATCTCTGGAGGGCATGATGATTCCTGACGCGAGTAGCTCCAGCTCGCAATCATGTCCGGTGTAGCCGAAGGGGCAAATGCAGTCGTAGCGCCGAGCCGGCTCGCGGTCCAGGCACGTGCCGCCGTTCAGGCAGGGGTTGTGGACGCACTCGTTCACATTGACACAAGTGCCCCCGGCGCGAGTGGATCCTCCCGGACACCTACACAACGTGCGCTTTACCTCGCGTCGGCCCGTGACCGCGCCGGCCGCGCGCACTGAGCCCCCACAACGATACGTATGTATAAGCATGCACTATGTATGTATATATGATAATAATGAGTGCGAGAGGGTGAAGTGAGACGCGGGATGCGCTAGACCAGGAATGGCGAACTTAGCTAATGCGTGCGAGTTCTGTTTGAATTTGTTAATGAGTAATGGATGTAATGAAAGAATATTCTACACAAGATACGCATGCCACAGATTCGCCAATCCGCTTTGAATATTGCTCACTCATGATAATAAGGAGGCAGACGAGGATGGCCGCGAGAGCGCCCATGCTGAGTTTGAGCGTGCGTCCTTCCTGAACGAGTTCGCAGTTCTCGCCCCAGAAACCCTCGGGACAATGGCAGCGATAGCCCGGCTCCCGGTTGACACATGATCCGCCGTTGCGACACGGGAAGTAGAGACACTCGTTCTTGTCTACGCAACCCTTGCCGTCCGCAGACAATACCAAACCCTCACCGCAACTAGACACGACAATATGTTAATACACTACACACGAGTAAACATTATATATTAATATAAGTTATATGTTAAGTATAATGCTATAAATGTATGTTATGTACATAGTAGTAAATTGTTATTATTATATGCATGTATATGTGAATTATATGTATATACATATATACAATATATATAAGCGAAGAAGTTATAGAAAGCGGTATATTAAATGTTATTATAATATAATAAAAGATATATCGAAAATGTTATAGAAAATAAAATTATGTATAAAAGAAAACTCAGTGCGCGCCTAAATTATCAACAAAAATTATTCATGTAAAATATATTTTTAGATTATGGAAAAACCAATTGTGGAAATCATTACATCAATGTACGTAGGTGTCAGTAATTTTATAAAAGAATCAAAATATTTTTAAATATACAAGTATTATATTTTTTTAAGAGCATAGTTAATTCTTTTTGTTTAATAAGTATAATATATACAGAGTACTCACGTGCATTCGTATTCGTTCCAGAGGTCGACACACTCAAATGGCTCATTACAGTGAACGTTTATGCAAGGACTATTAGACGGACAATTTCGGTCTAAATTCCTAGCCATAGTAGCCTGGCCCCATTGTGTGCCATTCATTGCTGGAGGCAGGGGTAAGTGCTTTCCTTCTAATCGTATATCGTCTAAACAACCTTTCTGAAAATCAGCGTATACTTCAAATGTTCTCACACCAGTATATTCAGCTTTGCCACCCGCGTACACACCTTCTTGTTTGTCAACTAAAAGCCATTGATGTCCTTCGAATCTAAACGTCTCGTTATATCTTCTTCCTTCGCCGCCATCGATTTCTAACGTAGCTGTACTTCCATATCTACTAACTCGAGCAATGTGCCATTGACCATCATCCACTGCTACAGAATTCAACCAGACATCGCGTTCCTCAGTTCTTAAGGAATTTAAATTATAGCGGAAATGTAAACGTGAATCTTTTACTTCTAGTATTCCATATTCACGATTATGTTGATCGCTAACTCTAAAAAGTTCTCCATGTGGCTCACGAGTCCTGAATCGTAATTGTATTTGCGTACTAAATCTATCCGGTTCAAAGCTTAACGCAAATTTAACGTAGCTTTGAGGTCTGAAACTAGTAGGTGTAGTTGGCAAATTGCAAGACGGACCAGTCCATCCTGGTTGACATTGACATCTAGCTTCAGAAAAGCTGCCGACACATGTACCATGTTCCCAACATCTTGATGTTGTATCTGCTTGGTTACAGATTTCTTCTGTTTGTGGACAACCAGCCACTGAATTGCGTGATAAGCCAGGATGGGCTAAGTCATATAATTTACTATTATGTATTAAATTTCTAATGCAACCGTCAAAACCTTTCCCAATAGGCATGTATTGCCAATGGTAATGCGTAGGATCAAAGTGTTCTATATATAATCCACCAATTTGTAATGGTGCATTGACATTTAAGTATTCATTAAATGGTGGGATAGTACCAGTGGCTTGACAAGTGGAGTCATCAAATTCTGGTGGAGTACCATCTTCCATTTCTTGAATATCTGCCGACTTACAGTAATCAACAATCATTCTAACATTTTCAGTGTCCCAAAATATGTCAATACGATGCCATTCTCCATCATCTAAAGATTTTTTTGTTTTCACGCGAAGTTCAAGTGTACCTGATCCAAAATCAATTAATAACCTTGGATTTCCTCTTTCCAATTCTACCGATATGAAATCGGACACCACAATTTCTTCTGGTTCTGGTGGTACTATAGGTCCATTATAGAGTAGAACTCCTTCTGATTTTCTAGTTATAAATTCAAAACTGAGATGAGAGCTATCACACATTTCGAGTGAGGGATACCACGCCCATCCAGTGCCTCTAAAACTTCTTGATGTTTGTTGACAACGTGGCCCTGTGTACCCAGGTGGACAGGAACAAGTTAAGCCATATTTGCCTTCAATACATCTACCACCGTTATAACAAGGCGAATTCCGGCAAGTTTCTGCTTGAGTAAAGTTTCTGGCTCCACATGTACATTCGGCAATAACATCAACTCTCACTCCGACCAGAGCAGTTTTATTAGCATTGACCATGTATGGTAAATTACTGATATCCAAGACATTTGTGCATGAACCTTCACACATTTGATTTTCGTAAAGACATTCGTCAATACCAACCATAGTTATGTTAATTCCGACAGCTCTTTCAATTTCTTCTCTGTGCATAAGAACAATACCATTTAACCGAATTGGCTTATAGTAATGAGCTCCATGTGCTGAGAAACGAATATCAGCTACAGGTGGGTGCTTCTTTCTTAACTGAACGCTAAATATATCAATATTTTCACGTTCAGTATTGAGTAAGTCAGCGAGTTTATCTTTAAATATATCTAATTTACTTCTTGAGACACTTAACGTTTTGTAATTCCAAACTCGGATAAAGTCTTCATCTGATATTCCCGATATTCGAATGGATCCTGAATTTATGAGAGCTTCATGAGATATTTCTTTCACGTATACAGTTACATTAGCAGGGACATCAGTTTGTGTATGCTTTCTATCATATACTTTAAATTTCAAATGGTATCTACCTTCTCTGGTTTTATGTCGCATTTGTATCATTCCTGTTTCTTCATTTAGGGTGAAGTTTGGATGTTCTGAAGTTTCCCAAAAGAATTTCTTGTCTGGTAAATCCCAATCATCTAAGTCATAGACATAAACTCTTCCGATCTCTGTATCTGGTGCCTGTCCCTGGTAGTTATAAACAAGAATTTCTTTAGATCCTGGTTGCATTTTATTATCATTTACATCTCCAATTACTACGGTAAGCGTACTTGTACCAGTCATAGCAGGATTACCGTGATCTTTAATTATTATTGGAATAAGATATTCTTTTTGCTGTTCTCTGTCAAACGATCTTAGTGATGAAACGATAGCCATACCATCTCCATTAGCACCTTTTTGGTCTTGTTCTACTTTAAATGATGCCCTTATTATATCGTCAGCACCTGGGTCTAGCCTGAATTGGAATGGAGGACCATTACTCTTCGATCTATCATCATCATCTGTAGCTAGTATTTCAGCAACTTTTTTTGGCGTAATATGTTCAGTGAGTACGGGTCTATAATCTTTAAGGAAAGTTGGAGCATTATCATTAATGTCTTGAACAATTACCGTCAGCGTAGCCGTTGCTGTTCGAGGAGGAGCTCCATCGTCAATAGCTAATATTTTTACTTGATGTCTAGGTGTGTCCTCTCTATCCAATGATCTTTGGATACTCACAGTTCCTTCTTGATTTATTGAGAATTGCCGTTTCCTATCTGATGATCTATCGATAGCATATGAAACTTTACTCTTACCACCTTGATCAGGATCAGTAGCCTTAAATGTTTCGAGACTTTTACCTACTTCTGCGTTTTCGTATACAGAAACTTCTATATTGGCTCTTTCGAATTGCGGTTTATTGTCATTTATATCCCTTAACTTAACTAATACCCATGAGTAAGCTACATGATATTTGTCATTATCATTGTCTTCTCCTTTATCATTAACTTGTATTCTGAATCTAAAACCGTTGCTTTGCAATTGGTCTTCATAGTCTAAAGGCTGTACAATTTTGAGTGAACCAGTGCCATCATTATTTCTAACCATAGTAAATTTGTCGGCACCGTAACCACTGTTTTCAATAACTTTATACTGAAATTTATTAGTTTCGTCTTCGTCATGAACAGTCACTGTAAGGATAGGCATTTCAGGTAAATTAGTCCCATCAGTTTCATCTACCTCAGTAAACCATTCATCTTTAGTGAATTGTGGGGGCATATCATTTATATCTTTTACTCTTATTGATGCTGTTCCTGTTCCTTTTAGCCCCCCTCCATCTGATGCTACTATTTGTATCGAATAATCAGGTGTTCTTTCTCGATCTAAACAACAAACAGCTGTTTTGATAACACCAGTTTCTGGTTCGATTTCAAATATAGGAGATCCTGTTTCCTCTTCTATTACGTTTTTCTCGATAGAATACCATAGTTTTGCATTGTTACTTTCAGCAGGATCATCATAATCAATAGCTGTCATGGTCATTACAACCATACCCGCTGTTCCATTTTCAGTTACATTACCAAAATACACTCCTTGTGGAAATATTGGTGCATTGTCATTGATGTCTTTTAAATTGACTTGAACGTCAGCATAACCTACTAGTCCCTCACCACCTTCGTCTTGTGCAAATACAGTAAATCTCCATTGTGGTCTTCCATTAGGTTGATCACGATCTAAGGGCTGGAATAATATTGAAAATCAATATTTGATAATAATTAATTAAAGTATTATAATCGATCTTAGTAATAAAAATATGTTATTGTTTATAATTTCGTAATAATTACCTTTAGTACAAATATTTCGCCAGTGGTTCTGTTAATATCAAATTTACTGTTTGATGGGTTGTCAGGATCAATACCTTGACCAGTCAGGAAATATACAATGTTCTGTTGTCTATCCTTGTCGCCGTCGGTTGCCGTTACCTGGTTTGCATAAAAAACACCTTAATAAGTTGTATTATGTATTTTATACTATAGTATTATATACAAGTTAAACATTATCATTTAATTTATTTAAGAAATAAGCTTCAAATATTTAAAAAAACTATTTTTTAAATGGAATTTTTTTTTTATTAATGACGAGTATTTCTAAATTGCAATAAATCATTATTCTGAATATGTTGATTGTTTGAAAATCGTAAATAACAATATAATATTATGTTTATTGATTTCCATAAAGTAAGCTATTCATATATTTTTTATAAAATGTTATAAACAAGGTATTGTCTTTAATAGTGAAACTTGGCCATTGTTCCGTTGTTTACCCGACAATGTATTTGAAAAATATATTTAAAATAAAATATTTAAGCAACAACTGTTTGCATAGTGTAGCAATAGCGGTGATATTTTATACTAACAAGAGAGATGAACGATGATTTTAAAAGCATCATCATTAGTATGTTTATTTCGTTTACTATAAATTGCACGAGATTGACATTTTCCTACATTCAGCTGTTTTATATATTTTAGATTTCAACTTACAATATTAAGGGGCAAAAATAAAAAAGTGTACACATATAAAGTAGAGTCTAGTGGGTGCGTCGTTAGTCGTTACGCGTTACAAAAGTTTTTCAGAGTTATGAGTCAGCGACGCCGGCAGATTGTTTACATCGGCGTGTGACAGCGGGTGTTCCAAAACAACTAAGAAAAGTTCATTCTTTTTGGCGATTCCAAAATAAAAGTTTGAAAATAATATTAAAGTTAGAGTTGGGACAAGTTTATTTAACGTAGAAAAAGTAAACGTCCTTTGCAAAAATGTAAAAGAATGTTTAATTATAGTTTGTCATATTTAATGATTTAAAACTACAATTAATGTTATTAAATATATTTATGGTATTTTTTTACAAATTAACGAGAATAAAACATCGTTGTGATATGCTTTTGCTAAATGTCAATTTTCTTTGAGCGTAAGTTATTATACCTCAATGATTTTTCCCGAACGGCGCTATAAAAATGAAGAGGGTCGACGTTTGTGTAATTACTTGAATTATTTGCGAATTTAGATCAATTATAAAAAAATCCACGTCACAGTGATAGACGGGATGACATCTTTATCTTTTACGTTTTTAATGAAATGAATCTTAGAATATTTTTTAACCTTTTTTGCTACATAATCTTGCTGTTAAATAGTTTTGACTAAGAATTTTATACAGGTTTGAACTCGTTAACTATAAAAATTAAGGTATCAAAAACGAATAATTACAAATTGATTGTAAGTTGTACTTATACAAAGTAAATTAGATTGAAAATACATTAAACGTAATCCGTTACTTTGTCTCGTGCCTGTGAAAGACTTCGCAAGGACGATTAATTAAATTAAGTAAAGAAAACGAACAATAGCCAAGTTTGAAAGACCTAAGGTGTTGACGTAAAGAACTGCTTATAAATAAATAAATTTCAAAACTAAACTAAAACTCACGCTATTCTACTACCATATAATTTAACGTGCAATAAAATGTCAAAAAAGAAAATCTAAAAACCAGTGCAAGCATCTTTTACTAATATCAAGCTCAAACTTAAGGCAATTTCTAATGACATAAATTTCACTTACCTGTATAGCTGTAGAAATAATAAAACTATCATATTAATATAAAGGAGAAACTTGATGTCTATTGTTAGTTATGTGGTATAGTAACTAGTTGCGAGGTCAGGGTTATAAATAAAATATAATAAATAAAAGTGAATGGTACAAGAAAATAAAATAAATGTAATAATCCGCCACCTTAAAGAACAAAATGAAGGAAATATTCAAAAGAAATAATAAACAAAACAAAAAAAAAACAAAATAAAACCTGTATAAGGAAATGGGGGTAGGGGCCGGTTTCCTCGAGCGCCTGTGTGACGTAGGCGCTGCGGGTGAAACGGGGCGGGAGGTCGTTGATATCGAGTACGTGGACGACGACGCGCGTGGAGTTCTCGTTGCGGCCGTCAGAGGCCACCAGCGTCAGCTCGTACTGTGCACACGCACGCGTTACATCATGCTCATGCTAACAACTTGTTGCACGAATTTAATTTAAAATATATATTTTAATTTATTGTTTTTTAAAGTTCGTGCAACAAATTTGCTATGTATCTTTAGCTTTTGATAAAGCAACTTAAAAAAAAACGTAATAAAATTATTTTGTTTTATCAACACAATAAATGATTCATAATATGAGAGGATAATAAAAATAAAAGATATAATGATTTATTATATATTGTATTTTCTTGTTCAAAAATAATCAATCAGTTAAATAGTTGTGACGACTACATTTAAGACTTTACTAGATATCCTTTTAACGGTATGATTAATTTAAGTAGATTTTAATAAAGTAGGCCCAGGTAAACAATAGCCAATATCATCCAACAATATGTTAAAAAATCTAACAGCTAAGACACTCCTCCTATAGTTTTATTTTAATTTCAACAGCAACTGTGCTATATTATACAGAATATATAATGGGAGCAAGATTATGAAGGTTTATTACCTGAATAATGCTTCCAAATAAAATAATAATCGTATGTTAAATTTAACTGTAATTAAAATAAAATAAAAACCATTAATTAATAATATTAAAAAGTAATTAAAAAAAACACTAACACTAGCACTAAAACGAAAACTACAAAAAAAATGACAAATGAAACCATGCCATGCAAATGAAAAACAATATAACAAAATCCAATCACAAATCGTTGAATGTCACCCCATGCTTATTTCCTTTGGAAGCTAAAGCGGTGACTGCGGGTAAAGAATCAAATAAGGCCTTTTTATCGCCTTGGGGCGGACCTGTAGCACTCGCTTGGGAAGGTTGCGGTCGTCTTCTTCAGTGATTTGGGTTCGGTATGTGGGCCTCTCGAACACTGGGGGATTATCGTTCACGTCCTTCACGTGGATTACCACGGTTGTGTAGTTTTCCTTTAGATTGTCAGAGGCTGCCAACTTCAGCTCGTACTATTTCGTCCGCCACAAATGAACATAAATAAATTAGACTCAGTAATACATTGATATACGACAAATAGTTATATTAATATTGCGAAACGGCAATAATAAATATAACTGTAATTAAGAAATCGTTGACTTTGAAGATAAGTAATTATAATTAAGATGAACGAAGTTATTTAAAAAGTTAACACAGCAAAATAGACTGCAAATTACGGTCTTAGAAGTTTGTGAAGTTCATTAAGTAAGAGCAAATTCCTGTTTTCAATTTTATTCAAAATATCCTGTTTCCGGAAAAATATAAGTGAACTAAAACGATAAAATCTTATAATGCCGAGATTTTGTTAAAAGCCTTTAACAAAAGAGAGGCGGCATTTGTGGTTGCGACCCTGGCAAGTTATTGGCATCATCTGTCGGTGTCACTCCGTTATTTCTAAGCAAGAGAGATGTTTGTTTCAGAAGTCATTTCGGGCGCATTATCTAATTTAAAGTATTGCTATTTCCATTTGGAAATTTGTTCATTTTAAAATAAATTGGATTTCATTGAATACCAACAAGTAAATCTATTTTATAATAATATACGTCTAAGATCTTCAATTGTAACAAAATGATGGTGATTAATTATCAACCGAATGTATAAGACAAAATCTGATCAAATATCTCCTAGCTCATATTTACTAAGTGGGCACGTAATATAAGCTATAAACACCCTGAAGGGCTATTTACTATAAGTAGATGTAGAACATGTGTAAAATTACTATGTACATCCATAATTACTAAAGTTTAAAACTAAACCAGGCTAAAGTTTAAAATATACTGGTAAATTTACATACTTCATAGTTTTTTCACTACTGTGGAGTATGTAAACTTACCAGTGAATTTATAGTTATTGTAAATTCTTTTCAAATATTAGACATCAACATTTTCATTAACATTAACGAGATATTTTTATTCACAACAAAAATTCACATTTTTCCAAATATTTACTTAATGTTGTAAAAAGTGAATATATTTCATATAAACTTTGTATTACACATTAAAGTACGAATAAGACGCGTAGGAATTATATTCCAGCATAAGTACAATAGTTGATAAGGACTATAACAGTTGACTGTTTCTTTAGCATTAAGCTTAGCAAAGATCTATAAATTTAATACCGATCAAGCCTTCGGCGGATACAACGCCGACTTGCTTAAATGGGAATTAAAGATTAAATTATTTATCTCGAGAAAAGTTCGGTGAATCCTCCTCGGGGGCAACGAAGATCTATGATATTTCAACAATATAGCGAAGCCGGAAATCCTCGGAATCTCCAGAGGCTTACTTGCCAACTGTTGTTTCCACCATTTCAAATCGTTGATATGCTTATATTTACGAGGCTATTAATCATTATAAACGTTATATTTATTCATGAGAGAGTTGTTTTATAATTATGCTGTCAATTGGTGATAAGGAAAGCTGTTAAAATCTAATATCGTTATTGTTGGGTGTATGCTATTCTTTATGCATATAAGTGTAGGTATACCTAAGTGTATTTAAATTACATAGATTTATTTTTTAAAATTAATAACAATTTATTGTTGCTAGGTAAATGTAAAAGAAATAATATAAAAATTGAATCAGGTTCACGCTGTATCCCGTACACAGCAGGGTAGGCAGAGGGAACCCAGTGTTAAGACAACCCATTCCCCACTTTCTGCCGAATTCTGGAGGCATTGCGTGTTAAGTGGTAAACTTCCTCGAGTGGGGATCGAACCCACAACCGTCGCGCTAGTCACACCCTTGTGCCGCTGTGCCACGACGACCTCTTGATTTAAAAAAAAAAAAGATTTTTGTATTTTGCTTTCCAAGCAAAGGTGGTTATTGTATTGCACACGTATCGAGAATTTTGTACAAGTGCCAACGGCGGCAGTGGCACTATGTAAATGGCTGACCTACGCCCTTGGTCCATTTTGTTGAAATAATGGTATCGAGCTCCGGCCAAAGTGTCATGCCACAGCCCGTCGCTGTGTAAAGGCTATGATTTACTGAAGCCTATTTACTATCATTCATTTAAATGGACGGACAGAAGTTATTATAATATTCGGAACGTTTTATTACTTCAATTTTGTACGATGTTTATTTAATTAAATTGTGACAGAGAAGAGTAAATTCTATTATTAAGATTAAACCTGTGTTTTGCATTGAAATATTTAAATATATTTAAGCATCGGTTTCGGTTTTTGATTAATAACATATTTTTTAATAATGCCAAAGGATAAGCTAGATACGACCGGCTATATATACATTTTCCTGAACGAAACAATCATATGAATGTTACCTACATAGCGTACAATGATATTTTGTATGCTCGGCCGTATTCAATGCTACGTCAGAATACAATATTTGTTGCCTTCACGATACACTATCTCATGAAATCGTTTGGAAAATGTTTATATGTTACGTAGCTCCGGTAGAGAGGAGTATGCATTTCTTTACAGTATGTTACACTTTAAAATTAAATTTTAATTACTTTATATTCAATGTGGGAGTATTCTTGAAATTAATTAAACTTTAAAACAATAGTTAAATCATTGATTTAAAGTAAAGTTATTATTTATTGCTTTAAAGTAAAATTGAAAACTTTACTTCAATAGCTTTTCCATTTCTGAAGTCGATCCACCTGTATTCGACCTTATGAGACGAGCTCTGTCAGAGCTAGAGATAGCTTACCCGCTTCCTAGTTTCATAGTCGAGCGCGCCCGCCACGTAGATGGCGCCGGTCATGTTCTTGACGGCGAAGGCGCCGCCTATGTTCCCGCTCGTGATCTCGTATCGAATACGCGACGCTGCAACAAAACAGAATTGCTTAGACGAGCTGAATACTTCAACTGGATATACGATAACGTATTATTTTACTCGAACGACAGTTAGTGCATCGTATTGGAATTTTATCTGTGTATATATGCAAAACCAAAATATATTTCACAGTATTATAATTTTTTTGCATCACGCTGTATCCCGCACACAATAGCGTAAGTAGAGGAAACTTAGTGTTAAAACACTTAGTTTTTCGCCAAATTCTGGAGGCAGAGTGAAGAAAATTAAAATAATATTTATTTGATTTATTTGATTTTCTCGAGTGGGAATCGAACCCACAGCCTTTCGCGTTCACATTTTGTGCCTCTGAGCCACGACTGGCCTCTACAGTATTATGATGTTTAATAATTTTAAAATTATTGTGAATTTTATGAATGCCAACATGTAACAATATTATTAATAACTTTCACTTAACCTTAATCTAGAACTAGGTCTGTATAATAAAACTCTCAATAACATCAAAACTTCACGCTTCAACTCCTAAATGACGCGCGAGTAAGAAAAATCGTAGCTATTTCTCCAACAGACTCTAGTACTAGCATGATATAACGTTTTAAGAAAATATTAAAACTTTACACGTTTTATCCATTAATGTCGTGTATATGAAATTTAGAACTTAAAATATCTTGATTCTTAAAAATATGTTATATTATACTCGACGAGAGACGAACTTGTGGGTGGGTGTTTTACACAAATCTAAAGTGTGAGTGGTATTTAGTAATTTTGTAATAATAAACCCATTTCATATTTATTTATAAAGTGGGAAATGAATGGTAAGCACTTAGGACAAAAGTATCTGCAGTTTCAATTAGACTCTTGCTCAATTTTTACCAGAACTGCAATTATCACTTAAACAGTGTACTACAAACAGATCTTTATGACAGCTTTTAATTTTCATTTTGAATTATGTAGACGATAAGGTGTAAAAACATACCTATACTCTTAATGTAATTATATATTTAGGCTGTATACTATAATATACAATTCTACTAATATTATAAATGTTAAATAATTTTGTGAGGATGGATGAATAATTAAGATTATTAGATTTAAGATACATTAGAATAACACATAAGCTACTATTTCTATTAAGTTTTTGTATAATTTGTCTATAATATAACAATAAGTTTGGGCGGGCGAAGCCGCGTATAAACATATAAACTGAAATAAAAACCATAATACGGCCTTATCGTTTTAAATTATTTATATCGGTAAAGTTTTTGATTTTATGTAAGCTTTTATCAGGTCTGGTCTCAATTGGTAAAGAATTCCATATTATATACATTTATTATAGATACATTCAAAGAACTGATAACCAATGCTATTTCAAGTACAATGAAACCGATCCCAAGCAACGCCATTATTATTAAATAACACAGGGCACATATTTCATGTTATTACAATAAGATGAGTTATGTATCGATGATTCGTGTATATTT
>JAKRZM010000404.1:26090-38720 GCA_036379175.1 Heliconius cydno galanthus
CCGCAGTACAAGAATTAATTGCCTTATAGAGAAAAAGTAGAGAAAGCGGAATTTTTCTTTATACTCAACAATTTTATACAACCATCGATAAAAGTACACGATTTTACTTTTAATGTCATTATATAATAAATCACGGCGCAAGAAAAGCTTTCAGCTGTGTTAATTTTATAAATGCTATAATAACGTTAAGCTTTATAAGTAAAATGTATTTTGTATACATTTTTAATAGTAATTTCCAAAATAGTTTAAAATTTTAACGATATACTTTAAACTTTTAACCACGGTCGCTAAAAATACTCGTATTTACGTAACATTAACTTCCAACGAGCGTAGTTTACTATAAAACATATGAAATTTATATCTAAAAAATCTATTTAGTTTATAAAACCTTTTAGTTTTTGTAGCATTTGTCTTTAATTAATGTACCTAATCGGTTTTTTTTAAATGAATAAGCAATTGTTTTATTGTACTGTTAGGCACATGTGTGGAGGTGACATATTCTAATTTTATTGGCCTGTTATCTTCAAGCATTTCTTTTTTTAACCGACTTCTGTAAGAAAAGGAGGTTATCAATTCGACTGTATTTTTTTTTATTACCTTATGTATAGCAAATGATTTTGAAATGACATCGAACTTCGATTCGACAAAAGTATATGTATTTTCATTTTTATTTGTAAACTCGCAAATATGTCAAGAAATATATTATAATTTTATCTATAGGATATGTAAACGTTACAATATTAATCATTTTCAATTATATATTTATATTTTCTATCCGCGATATACATGAACCACAGTGCTCATAGTAGTAGGTCTAGCGTGAGTGCACTCTTATGCGCAGCTAGCTTAATGACCGGGTTAATGGCGAACGAGGCCTCTTTTGTTAGTCCCCTGCTTTTTTGTTACCCTGATATGGGATAATAGCGAAGTGATATCAAATATTGGCAGGCAATTATTTATAGAAACAATGAGGAAATCGTTAGGTTGTATGATAGATCTCTCTCTCTCTCTCACTTACTCTCTCAATTTCATGCTGTATATTGCAGATTAGACAGTGAGAGCCTAGTGTTAAGACATTCCGCTCCCCGAGTTCCGCAGGATGATCAATATTGATAAAATTTGTTCTATTTGTGTGTGTTATGTGATGCTGCTGAAAGATTAATTTGTATTGGAAACTTGAAACGCTGGAAACTCAAATACACCTCTATTTTATAAGTAATAAAAAAATTCAATTTTAGCTTCCAATTTTCAACAACACCACATTTTTTAAATATTCTTGTTAGAGAGTATTTTTTTGTGTTTAATTTGATTAGGAAGTTAGTTATTTAGATATATCTGGTTTTAGCATACAAATATAATATATATTGTCGTTATAAAACAACATATATTGCAAGTTTATATAGCGCAAAATTTCGTATGACTGTCGTGTATTAACACAACTACGTCTCATATTCACAGCTGTGACTTGTATTTGTCACCAATTTGTTTTGTCTTTTTACTTATTCAACTGAGAATACTATTCTGTGAGAGTTCAAATTTCTGTATCAGTTTATTTTCGTGGAAATAACATAAAATAGTGATACATATTTCATAATGCATATACCATGGTTAATTTCAATTATTAAATTTCTCATATTAACTATAAGATTAGGTCAGTCGTGGCGCAGGCGACTGGGTGTGGGTTCGATCCCCACTCTAGGAAAATCACGGCCTTGAGTTCCACCTCTTAACACGCAATGCCTTCAGAATTCCCCGTGCGGGATACAGCGTGAAGCTGATTTATTAGATTATCGATATAACGGATATCGATGATCTCAAACACTTCTGATAGTCGACGGGCAGTATCGTATACTCTATAGAGTGACTGAGAGCACACTTATGTGCAGACAACTTAATGACTAGGCTAATGGTTGACGAGACCCCCTTTGTTAGTCCCCTGCGAGTTGCTACAAGTTCTTATATACAGTGTATCGGCTGCTATAATATGCCTATTAAGCATTACTGGCCAGTTAGTAGTTTTCCTTATTGTAACTAATATATAATATTAATCAAACAGAAATATAATAATATTTGTACGAGTATATTCTGAATAAGAACCAAACAGAGAATAACTACGAATATATAAACGCAAATTTATATAAGTAATTATTGTGCTATAAAAAGTACCTTAATATATTTATAATGGGTCTAGTTGTTATATTTTTAGACGTATGGTAGAATGGGATAGACGTTCAGAATGTTTATGAGGTTTTCAGCTAAAATCGTTCAAAATTTCAATTTCTCATTCTTAATACTTATGAATGTAAGAAGTTTAAATGAACCTACTGGAGTAATAAATAAAATACACAAAAACTACACTATAACACTTAATAGCATTTATTTTGCAAAACCAAGCTGTGAAAGAAAATAGCTTGGATGTGAAAGGTCGCTAATAGCTTCAGATTCAGATTTTAATTGCCATTTAAAAAAACTGAATGACTTAAAGCCATAAATTGAATCACAGGCATGTCAAAATATACGATTTTTCTTTCCATGGACGGAGCATTCAATAATGCGACCGGAGGTTCGCGGTAAATCACAGATTAGATCGTTATACAGACCGGCACATCTATAATTCCTCTTTTCGGGAAGTTATAGCAAAAAATTGATTAAAGTAATTTATAGCCTGGAGTTGGCGTAGTTTCAGTAATAGAATCTTTTCTTTTCTTTCTTTTATGAAGGGTTCTATGGGATCTGTGGTTATTCTAAAAAAAATGCGGTAATTGTTTTTTAACATTATGACTCATCTTATAACAGCTTCAATCTGTATCCCACACAGCACGGTAGCACCTAGTATTAAGAGCCTCTTCCTCATTTTCCGTCGAATCAAACCGCAAAAAGCAAAAGCGCGGCGTTGAGCTCCGCCCCTCAACACGAAATGCCTCCAGAAATTGGCGGAAAGTGGGGAGCGGATTGTCTGAACATTAAAATCTCTCCTACCTCTCTACCTACCCTGCCGCATACGGGATACAGCCTGAAGCTGATATATAAATATATAAATACTAACATTGCAGATATTAACTAAAACAAGAAATCTTTTATAAGAATCTGTTAAATATTAAATATCAAAAGGTTGATACCTTTTGATAGTTGATACCTTTTGATAACAAAATAAAATTAAAAAAAATACATTTTCATAGTAAACCTTTAAATCATCCGAGGACAATGTGATTAATCTATGTTTAGGGTCCCATTATTATTTGCGTATACAACATGGAATAATAACGTCGCGCGAACATCGCCCACAATCTAACATAACCGGCGACAATCCCTCATCTCGACACAGATAAAATATTCGTGGCCGCGTCGCGTTCGTGTTTTACTGTACGTACGTATGTAAATATTTATAGTGAAATATTTTATACCAGTAACGATTTTAGTACGCTTAGGTACGGCTATACCACATAATTTTAATAAACCTTATTTGGACTAGTATAAATTTATATTATTAGGGCCACAAAATACTAAACATGAAGCAACTCAAATTAGTTGCTTTCAGAATGAAACATCGCATGGGAATTTTCAAAATATATATAATAACCACCAAAATCTTCATTATGGACGCCTAGTTTTTAATTACCGAGTAAGAGAAATTAATTTTTGCGTGCTCTCTTTTACTTTGTGTATAAATGAATAGTTAAATGGACGCCCTTTCTGCATCATGCATGATCAAGCATCATTACAGCTCTGTGAAAGAGACTGCAAAACATATTCAGTATTTTTATGCACCAACTTTTCTAAAAAAAGATTGTCGACTGTTCTAACAAAAAGATGCAACATACGAGTCAGATGTTCGTATTTTATGGGGCGAGTAAAAATTTTAAAAATGTCATCTCGTTTTTCTCGCACAAACGTGGTATTTCATAGCAACTAAGGGTTAAATGCCTAACAGATTTAGAAGGAGCTACCCTAATTCTTGGTCGCTGAATAAATTGGAAGACGAATAGAGTTGGCCTCGGATCCTTAGAAGTCGGGCTTTAATCTATCACAATTTATCCCAGTCCAAGCGGACAATAAAATATTGTCTTGTGTTCATTACGAAGTATCGACGCGACCTCTGAGGGCAACAAACTAAGCTTTCGATTGTTGAGTTTTCGAAGTAGGTATTACTTTACAATATTCATTAAACAGCAATTTTGATTGAAGAAATATTTTACAAATAGAAATTCCCTTTTATTCCAACCCAATAATTTTGAACTATAAAAGTTGAAAGTGTAAAAAGACCAAAGCCTAAAAAACAAAATCCACTATTTGTTGATCCCTGGTATAATTCGCTGGAGAACGGCCAAGAGTTTGTTAGTGAAAAATGTACAACCACATGCTATTTCTACATTACATAAGCGATGAATTCGTGTATACAATAACTCAACTGCGTTACTAGAGGTCTGTGAGGCGTAACAAATTACAATTCATCACAACGATAAAATGGTTTCATAAAAAATACGAGAATACCAGTTTATATTTAACAACCGGCATAAATCGGTTTCATTGAAATTTTAATAAATAAACAAGCAAATGAAATAAAAAATAACATTTCCTTAAGAGACGTTGAAAAATAAAAAAGAAATACGTATAAACAGGATGTCTTTAGAAGGTTTCAAAATTATTTAAGGGATTACGGATATTTTTGTTATGGAGCACATCATTCCCTATAAAATATATTTAAATGTTTTTTTCTTGGTATGTAAAAATATATAACTGAGATATTTCTCTTTAAAATATAAATGAGATAGTAGTCAATTTAAAACTAAAGATTTATTTTAAAAGCACTTTACCAATTTTTTTAATGAAAGTAATTGTACTTACGAGTATGTAAAGAAAATGTAATTAGTTTTTTAAGTAAGTACCTCAATGTCAAATATTAAAACCTTACTCAATTTAAATCAATGCCTTACCCTTAATATCTTTTTTTACTTTAAATAATAATGTAATTTTTGTGAATACTAGAAAATTTGTTTTTTTGTTTTATAAACTCATATTTAAGATTTTTGGATTTAGAGAAATGTATTTTATATAATACTCGAGTTTACATTTTCGTAGGGAATTTTCATTAGAGCTTTCATATGGTTATCAGTTAATTACTCTCAGTTGGCTTCGTATTCGCTAATGAATATAATTAGATAGCATATCCAACCATCCGGATTATATAATTATATTTGTTGTGTGAAGTTAAGTCTAAATATACAATTCTGCACATTTTATAATATTACATACATATATTGAAGCCCTCCTAGCGCAATGACACGAGCGTCTGACTGTACGAGTAAATGCGACGGTTATGGGTTTCTATTTTCAATGGGGGAATGAGTTATTTCGATTTCTTCGCTCTGGTCACAAGGGAAAGCGCAGCCTCGAGTTCCACCAATCAAAACACAGTGCCTCGAAATTCGGTGGAAAGTGGAAAACGGAGTGTCTTAACAACAGGATCTTTCTGCCGACCGCATCCATGATAAATAATAATAATAAGTCGCTAATTGCTAATATAAGCAAATTGTGCTTGAGAATAAGAGTTGTAACAGAACCTACAACCAACGCGCTAAAGCAGATACTGTCTCATTACGTCACTGAGGCCTCATGTAATGCTAAAATAAAGTGTATACTTTCAAGACGCAATATATTTATTTTTTTAAGCAGATTATATAATATACATATTTGTTATAAATACGAAAAAAATCCTATTTTGTAGCAAAATGATATTGCAATATCATCAAAGTTGTGTTCTATCCGTACTAGATTAGCGCAGCCTGTGTAAACAAGGAGCGCGTATCGGGTGATCAGATGCCGATGGCGGAGACGGTTATACATTATGCATGAAGTCCTCTTTCCTTGCTCTGGCACAAAGGCACTGCAGCTGCCCAGTCCTTATTTAATTGAAACTAAGTAGCTATCCATTAACTATAGAGGGATTAATCAACGTCATAAATAATTGTTTTATTTAAACATATTTAGAGAAAAAACAAAGTTATGCGTATTTAATTTTAATTCATTAAGTATATATTTAAATATAATCCTGATTTATGATAACTTCCCTGTTCTATTACGACAAAAGTGTTGAAATTCGCCACTTTAATTCCTATATTGGGAAAATGGAGACGCCAGGCGCGATAAAGCGTGATAAAAAATTAAACCCTTGTCAAATTGTTGTTGAGGCAAAGCGGAGAGTTGAGTTCTGCCACTCAACACACAAAGCCTCGAGAATTCGGTGAAAAATGGGGCACAGAAGTGTCTTAATAGGAGCGGAGTCTCTTAACACTAGACTCCCAGTTTCCTTCTACCTCTACCTGCTATGTACGGGATATAGAGCGAAACTAAAAAAACTAAATTAGTTGATAAATAACTTTTTATTACGCATTTACAAACATATTAATTCAATTATATAATATTTGTACTGAACACAAACTGGAGTTTTTAAGGCAATAAGAGAGTTTTTGTACATTATTTAATCAACAAATTACTCCCAATGATAGATGTTAGGTACGTTATATACGATTTTGCATATAGGTATAAAACTTAGCTTCGCTTGCCAAAAAACATTCGGCAACACTAGTTTGTTTTTGTTCGTAAAAAAACCAATATTACTAATGAAAGTGACTTTCGTTATGAGAGTATACCTAATATAACTTTACTTCAAGTTAAATTTGAAAAAAAAATAATTTGTTAAGCATTTGTTTATTTTGCAGAGTTATAACTGAATACTAAATAAAATAGTAAATAATATATAATTAAAAAAAATATATACTTTTCTTAAAAAAAATTGCGTCGGAAAATTAAGAACGACTTTTAATATTATTAATGAGGAAACCTTGTTATAAAACATTGAAAGATACGAATAAACTTTGCAACAAGAGTGAAAAATAATAACTTGAAGAGAAATAATAATAGTAGCATATAATTTTCTTGGAAAATAAACAAGCTTGCTGCCGACCTAAAAACAAAACAATTTTAATTCATTATGTTATTTTGTTAACATTTAAAATCCTTTTCTAAGTATCTTAATTTAAGACGTAAAAGGCACAATTGGAAGAGTTTACGGCGCGTATAATCCAAGGCTTCCCATGTAAACCACCGTAGGTACCTACCGTGGGGGACTTTTAATAGCTATCTAAATACTTGGGCTAGGTCTGGCCGTCACGTTGGCTTAATTTACTTCTCGTAGCGGGTGAAGTAAGCTGACTTTAATTTTTAAAAGAATTTTCATATCCTTCTGTTGTGAACGTAAGCGATTAATTAGGACTAGGTTTCACCGCTGTCCTCATTATTTAGCTGAGTTTTAATTTCGCCTTGTCGAGCGGATTTTATATAAACTAAATCTGTAATATATTTTTTAATAAAAATTATGAAGAATTTATTTTATATTTTAATCGTAACTTGAGTTTTAAGTAATAGAAAAAAATGTTATAACGACAAATACTAAATGTCAGATATAAATGTAGTCTAAAAATATACTTACCTAAACATTACTAAATTACTTTCGTATATATTCGTAAGTTATTATAAAACCTCCGCCATTAATCAAAGTACTGGTTTAAAAGCAAAAGCGTGGACTTAGGTAATGAGAAGCGAAAATATTTTATCTTTAATAAATGAAATCTGAAAAACCCAAGTCGTAAATCACGAGAGATACTCGTAGTGCATAGGGGCCTATTTAAATTTAAGCGAAGAAGTGTGAAGAAGACGCGAGTGATTCATGTAAATTTGGAATTTCATTATCCAGGAAGTTTAAATATTACTGGACACGTGATCCTGTCCGTACTTTAGTTTTAATGGAAGTCGAGGTCGAAGTCAAAATCAGATAATTTCATTCAAAATAAGAAGTTCCATTTTTTGGACTTTTTATCTATATATATAAAATCGAAAGGTCACTCACGCATCACGAAATCTCAGAAACTAGATTGGATTGGAGCGAGCATTTAGTTCCCAAGGCGTGTCATCATTTATTAAATCATTAATTTGGTATTAGCCTGGTCTTTTTACAATTCTATTGTTATGTGAATAGAACATTCTCGGAGGTAGACGCAGGATGAAACTGCAATTGAACCGCGCGGTGCCGATCTGGTCTCATTACATCACAAGCTTTTACTGAAAACGCACGATTACTTTTTATCTATTCATGCCCCACATTTCTTAGCCATACTATGCCGTCTTGCCTTAGGACAGTTTACCTTTTCATTTTGATGAAACGCTCAAGTCCCCTCGTTTTATGTGTGCGCAAATAAATTACGTAGTGAGCTTGTTCTCTTAAGTGGAAACTAAAAGGTTTCCATGTTTACTCGTCCGATTAAATTATTAGTAAGAATATATGNTAATTTCATTCAAAATAAGAAGTTACAAGTTCAAGTTTTTGAACGTCTTTCGAGGGAAACTTTATATTTATTATAAATAAATCCCAGATCCACGTTTACTTATTAGTAACAATGATACCTTCGAACAAGACTGGAGCGAGCATTTAGTTCCCAATGCGTTCCCAATCATTAATTTGGTGATAATCTGGTCTTTTTACAATTCTTTTGTTATTATTATGTGAATATTCTCATTCTCGGAGGTAGACGCAGGATGAAGCTGCAATTGAACCGCGCGGTGCCGATCTGGTCTCATTACGTCACAAGCTTTTACTGAAAACGCACGATTACTTTTTATCTATTCATGTCCCACATTTCTTACCCATACTATGCCGTCTTGCCTTAGGACAGTTTACCTTTTCATTTTGATGAAACGCTCAAGTCCCCTCGTTTTATGTGTGCGCAAATAAATTACGTAGTGAGCTTGTTCTCTTAAGTGGAAACTAAAAGGTTTCCATGTTTACTCGTCCGATTAAATTATTAGTAAGAATATATGGAAAGAAGAAATATTTATTTTTTATTGACATTTGCAGCAAATTTCATACACGAATAAGAAGAGACTAAGGAAAAATTATTATGGCCATAATAGGGCAGCAAAATATATGGTGTCGTAGAAACGAAAATGTTTTTAAGATGTAAGAGGCCAACCTCAAACGAAATGTAAGTAGGATAAGCAATTGGAAATATATGTATTCCGAGTGGAGCGTAACAAGAATGCAGAAACTGGGCTTTGTGAATAATTCACAGCTTTGTTGGTAAGTGTGTGTACTCTACGCAAACAAGGTAATATTCGATTAATATTTATATTGAGTTGGAACACCTCTCCAAAATTAATGTACCTTTTTCGGATAATTTTGAATTCTAAAAGAGCTTTTAATTTTAAATAAATTTACGCGACAACAGTATCAGATAAAATGTTATAGTAATTAAATTTGTTTATTGAAATAAGACTATTAAATGAGTTTACTAAATGTGCCGGGAATATAATTATATAAGTAGATAAATTTTATTGAATTTATTATTATTATTACGATCGGTATTTATTGTAGGCCAATTAGTACAAAAATATTATATTTATGGGAGAATATAAGAATATGAGGAAGAGTTTTGTATTTTGATTTAAGTATTTGATTATCGAGGCCAGTCACACACGCCACAAGCGTGCGACTATAAACTCGATATGCTGTGGGTTCGATTCCCACTCCAGCGACTTGCTCTGGTAACGAGGCAAAGCTCCATAATTCGGCGGGAAATGGGGATCAGAAGTGTCTTAATGGCTTAAAAATTCATTCGAACATTCCTACTATAGTATAATATTACCTACAATTCATAGAAAGGTGAAACGTATAATTTCGTGCTATCCATGAGTAATGGAGATATGGCATTAGCCTCGTTCACGCCTATCAGTCTCGAATCTGCGGAAACAATCATAGGCTCATCCGCGAATTATGTGCCCGACCGATACATAGTCGGTCCGTGAAATTCAGCACATATGAACGCTGAATTTTGCTGTTCATCCCTTTAGCTCGATATTTGTGGCTATCTCTATGATTTACTGTGGATCAGTAGGATCTATATTTACTAAAATGTAAGTTGGATATAAGACAAGAATATACATTTAAATAGGGAATAGTGTCTTAACACTAGGTTCCCTCTGCCTACTCTATATATGGCAGCTATATTATTGTTGTGGAAGAATTAGTTTATGAAAATATGACAAGGCCTTATGCGTCATGTTGGTTGGGAAAAAATATCTCTTATTAGAGTTTTCGTTTGCTAAACTTTTTTTAGATATGAGATTTAATAATTTGTATAAATATATATTGTAATATTGTAATTTGCTTAAATCTTGTTTTGTGATTTTTTCCCCGATGAGAATAAATTAATAATTCAGAGATCCAGTAAGCGATGACCACTTTCTATATTCAAGTATTTAGTAACTGCGCGTTTGTTTACTTAATTTTGATAATAATATCACATAGTAGTGCACTACAAACATAATATTTAATTTATTTACAAGTTAGTATAATTAAAACAGTAAATATAGTAAGTACAACAGGCTTTTTATTTTGTTTTCGATCTAATGGCATATCTTTTTACAGAATAATATTATTGTTTTTGTCTTATTATTGAAAAATCCAATATCATTAAAAAATTAAGCTTCGAAATATTCAGCAACTGTATGTGTCGCAAGTGTATTAAAATACATAACAGATCTACTTTTGCATTCATATTAATAAATTTACTAAGAAATAACATTCAAAAATAAATATCTTTCTTCATTACTCCAGTGTTTTTGTATTAAAATAAAATTGCAATTGTTCCCATTCTGTTGTTCAATGCTGTAATAACAATAAATACTTTTTTATATTTCCATCGATAGAGTTCTAAAACAATAACGAATATCAAAGAAAAAAGTCAAATGAGAAATGAGCAAAACAAACTTCAAAACAAAGCTCATAAAACAATAAGAAATGGAAGTACGTACGTAATAAATAATATAGGACAGAGAGGTAAAAGACCTTATAAATAATAATTCATTAATAAGTACATTTAGATTGCTTCAGTCAATACTAATTTAATATTCGTTTAGTCAACGTTCCAATTGTTTCGTTTCATTCTTTATTTACTTTGAGACCAGTCGTGGAGCAGGGGTCACACGGGGTAAATATTTAATATTTTCATTTCTCTGGTGTCGAGGCAAAACGCGGCGTTGGGTTCCGCCACTCAACACGCAATGCCTCCAGAATTCAGCGGAAAGTGGGAGGCCGAGTGTTTCCTCGGCGTACCCTGCTACTTGCGGGATACAGCGGGAAGGTGAGAGTTTTAATTTTTATTAATATTATATTCAGTTTAGAAATTAATCTTGTTAACTATTAAATAAATACACTAAAAAGACATTATTATAATTTTTGATGTAAAAAACATTAGTCAATACTAACCAGAGGAGTGCAATAACGCTGATACAAAATACACTTCAATACTCATTCTTCCATTGAAAAGGATATTTCATTTTTTATTTAACACCACGACAAAGGCGAAATTATTATCGTTTTATGCTGACAACGCGCCACTCATAAATTGAATGACAAAGTTATTTTTTATTATTTTTCACTCGCGACGGAAACCTCTCTAACTGCACCGTTTACGTGACCAAACATAAAAGTATTGTAGCTTTTTACATAAAGTGCACTACGACTGCATTTTAAACACTTTACTTAATAAATGCAGGAGATTGCGAGAGAGGATTTCTTGGGGAAATTTTTCACTAGTGAACGGTGCATTTGTTACTGTGTGCGCGCGATATCGTTCGGAACTGCATGAGCTACTTATTGCTATTATTTGAAAAGTCTATCTTTTGTCTGTTTCTTGTTAACATAAACCTTTAATTTTTTTAGTTTCATTTTTTATCACGCACATGACACGCGGAACGAGGGAGGGAACCTGGGAACCTTGTGTTAATACACTTCCGTTCCTCACTTTCTGCTAAATTCTAGAGGCATCGTGAATTAATTCGTATTCAATTCAATTCAATTCAATTCAAAATATTCTTTATTCAAATAGGCAATTATTATAAGCACTTTTGAATCGTCGAATGAACATATGAACAAAAAGCTACCACCGGTTCGGAAGGCAGTTCTGCTTCAATCGTATTGAGATTAGAAGGAAAATATTTTTTGATTGTAAGATTGGTTGGATGGTTGGATTTTATCAGGCAGCAAGGTATAGAGAATCTAATGTTACGTCACTTCGTTCCCCGCTTTTCTCCTGGATTAGATGCATAGCGAACTGGAACCATCGCGTTGACAGCTAATAGCCGTTCCACTGTGCCACAATGGACTCATTAAAACTATAGAGCTACCTTTGTTTCAAACCAGACAAATATGATTTTACTGTTATTAATTTAAATACGTTGCATTTTCTATACTAATTTAATATCACTCTATTAGCTTTGCGCGTGCTATATTTACGTACATATTGTTTAAAATTTTCCTCTCTTAAATTTATCATTCATTAACATAATTTAAACTACAATTTATAGTTTAAATTATGTCATTTCCACAAAATATATTTAAATCACATTTAATATTCGTTACACAAAAGCTATAAAAGAAAATTTTCATCAATTTTGATAAAAATTATTCATCGAGACCCTCGAAAGAATAAAAAAGAGATAGGTGAGGAAAATGGCTACTGGTAGCCTGGATATATTTGGAAACACAAAATATAAATGCACGGGGCGGTAAAGGTA
>JAKRZM010000404.1:39347-64862 GCA_036379175.1 Heliconius cydno galanthus
GGGTTAAATTGGTATACGTATTTTGATTTCTTGTGGTTTTTTTTTTTTATTTTTAATAATTTACGTTGAGATCGCCGTAGCGCAGTGGCACAAGTATGTGACTGTAAGCCCTACAGTTGTGGACTCGATCCCCACTAGGAGGAATGAATTATTATTTATTAATATTTTTATTTCTTCGTTCTAATGACAAGATGCAACACGTAAAGCTTCACAAAATTGGCGGAAAGTTGGAAATATTGTGTCTTAACATTAGGTATCCTCTGCCTACTCTACTATATGCGGGTTACAGCGTGAAGCTAATAAAATGTATTACATCGAATTTAATTGTATAACTTGTTCATATTCGTGAAACGAACTAATAGTTAGTTTTAATATAAAGTTAATTAAAATAAGCGCGGGATCGAACTCAATCGACTGTGATGTCAGTTCACATCGAATAAAGTCCCTTTATAATACGATTACTTTTAATTCTCCTCTTTTTTTTGCATCGAGTAATATTAAAGTTGATGTCACAAGGGCTTTCAGTTAATATGAATATCTGGCACTGCAATATTTAAATATTATGGAAGTGGAGGGTTCACGCCTCATTTCATTACCCTTTTAGGATTCGCATCAGAGTTAAAGTATTAATAGTTTGATGTTAACGATATACTACGTTTGGTTATTCGACCTAATTAACAACTCGCAAACTTGATCAAAAGGTCAACGTGCTGAGTAGAGTTTGCAATTATATACGTTGAATACAAATTTTGGTAATTTTGGACATAAATTACTTTATAACATAGCAAAATCTAAAAAATATATATATAATATTCATATTATTTTGAGTATTTCATTAAAAACTACGTAGAATGGTTTGAGCGAGATATATACTGTTTTTTATTTATTAGTATAAAATACACAAGTAGGTACGTGAAAAAAAATAATAGGTTTATACCTTTTTCATTTTATTAACAATGGTTAGTATACAAAATACTGATATTACTAGAAAGGACTTAACGATCGTTACAGTCACCGATTCCGTTATTTTATTAAATGAAATAAAAGACATAATTTGAACATTTACTGTGTCCAAGAACATTTTTTTTATAAATAGGTACGTGAATTACGCCCCAAATATTAAAAAAAAGAACTAAAACCTGATACTTAAAAAAAAGCAAATGAATATTTAAATAAAATATAATTAAAAGATAAATTTTGAACTATGTATATCTTAAAAGATAAGATAATTTCGATATCCGAAACTAATATCACACTAGTTAGTAGTCGTACAGTTTTGATTACATAATTACATTCTATACATAATATATGGAGTTTGAAACACTCAAGCCCGTATTGGATTTTGGGCGCACTGGACTGAATGCACAGCGTAGTTATGATACCAATTAATTAGTTTCTGTTAGTTTTCAAGCAAAAACGGCCACTCAAAGAAATTCGTAGTAGTTCTCTAATAAGCTTCATTTATACAGTTTCGTTTACTTTACGATAAGTATTATGGAAGTAAAAATTTACATTAATATTCTTGTATAATGAACATAGTTACTTATTGTTATAATTGTATTATCATTTTCTTCCTACCTGACGGTGAAAAATACGAAAATAATCAAAAAATGTGAATATAATCGTCACTTTCCCCATTTTCCATCTATGAGCTTAATTAATAATATTCAAAACTTTGTTATTCGAAACTCAAATCCACAATAATCAAATATAACAAAGATCGATTACTACATTTTGAGAGCGTAGTGGATCAGTTGAAAAGCGACGTTGTGGGTTTGATTCCCACTAGTGGGCATGAAATATTTAATATATTCTTTTCCTCGGTCTGGTAACGATTTCCAGGATCCCTCTACCTACCTTACCTACCCTGCTATGTGCGGGGAAAAATGTACTTAAATTACGTTGAGAAATATTTAGTAAGCTTTAGTCTAAATCAGATTGTAAGGCTTAACGTAATAATAAATAATATTGAAAGCGCTGAATATTACAAAGTTATAAAAAGTTTTTATTTAAATCATTACAAATTTATTAATGAAGTTGTAAGAAGCCACGTAAAAGTTAGAAGAAAAATGTAACGGTTTGGACGTTGGCCATTAAGCCGCCTTAATGGGGTGCTAAGTAACACTGCTATAGCAGAGTGCACGTTATTCTTTATTTTTATATTACGAAGAGATTACAATTCTATCCCTTACAAAGGAGTGTTTTTTTTTCTTATAAATAAGAAATAAGTAAGGTAATTCTTCACTTTGAAACACTTCGCCAACTTATTGTTATATTATAGACAAACTTTACGTAATCTTTATATAAATTATAGCCTGTGTTATTGTGATGTATATGCTACGTCACTGTAAAGTTTCACCTAAATCAATTTAGTATATTTTGCGTAAAAGTGAAACAAACATCCATACTTACAAACTTTCACATTTATAATATTAGTAGAATTAAAAATAAACGAAATACAGAAAACGTTTTCATGTATAAAAACACAGTAGATACAAAACTAATTATCTCCGAACTAACCACTGTGTTCATTTAAACTTTGCTGAAATGAAATTAAATAATAGCTGGCTTTGTACAACATGTGTGATAATAAATGTTACTGACATAGCTCCTTTATACGTATACGAACGTTTAATAAACCCTTTTTTTCTTTTGTCTATTATTACTGTTTTCTTATTGGTTATTTCTACTGAAAGAAATATAAATTAATACGGCAAAATCGTTATTTTAAAATAGTTAATATTTAAAATAGTTAATTATATATAAAAATATTTAATCAGGGTAATGAGTGACGATTATAATTGTATATCTTTGTAAGTACTTAATAAATAATTAAATTGTTATTTCCGAAGCATGTTCTTGAATATAGTAGCTACCTGACGCTTTAAGTACGGGGAAGTTGTTGCTACGTCACGCCCAGCAAGGTTGTGCCGAGGTTGAAATAAGTGTCTAAACATTCAACTCAAGTGGAAATATCTTGTAAAATACAAAATAATAATACATTTGTAAAAAGTTCAGTAAATATTATAAGTCATTTAAGGATTCTTATTGAAGCTATTATAAGATATATTTATTTACTCAGACTTAAAGAATTTGGTATATAAAAAGAGTTATTTCATTTAAATTAATAGAATGGTCTTGATGGCTAAAATAGCTTTTTGTTGGATTCCATGAATGGAAGTTAGTCAGTCAGCTCGTGTCTAGGCTGACTAACTTCCATTCATAGCATTTCAGATTTAATATTATATTACACAAATTTATTTCCTTATCACATATACTCGTACATGTAAAGAGTTTTCCATCGATACAAACTTGGTGACTTTTAGCACTGACAATGTGATTACTATAACTGAATAAAAATAAAATGTTGCAAATACAAAACATCTCTTCTAGGGTTCCAACAAACAACAAGAATTCAATACGATTGACCTATCTCCATTGTTTGCATTGGCATCGCATTGCGGACGAAAAAACTTCCCGACAACTGTCTGATATTGGCTTTTATGATACTAAAACTTCAATTCCGGAAATAGTCACGTATTTTGGTTCTGATTTCAGTAAGAATATTATATTAAACATTCTTGGCGGCGTCACCCCAAGTGTTCGTGCACCGCGCTCGTTATTAAATCATAATTTGACTCCATTCCTGCTACATGTGCGCGGAAAGAATCAAAGGCATTTTACTTATAAAAGGGTAACATTCGCCGGTTTCCCTATATTATTCTCAAATACACACAAAAGACTTAAATGAAAAATCTAACTTTGTGACACAGTAACTTTCAAGTTATATTGGTTTCGTAATAAGCGAAGCAAATAACGAGTATATTTGAAAGTTTCAGAATTATTAGAAAATATTACTTCTTTTTTATTTTGAAAAATATGGCAGTACTAGATAAATTCCATTTATTTCTAGAAATATTTCTTACATAGCTGTTTAAAGCTTTTTTTTGCAGAAAATGCTTTCATTATATATGTATGATATGTACGTGTCAATATAAAAATGTATATCTTAATTATTGTGTAACTTTTAAGTAACTTTAAAAATAGTTTGAAAATTTTTATATTTTATCTTAAAGACCTATAAAGTTTTCTTAAAAAGTAGGGTACTATTACTTTATGAAAGTTATTTTGTCATTGTTTGTACCACCGGTTTATCTATTTTGTCAACAAATATGTGGCCTGGGTCTCGAAATGATAACGTCAATGGAATTTTTAGTGACGAATTCTTGCGTCGTAATATTGGAAATGGGCTGGTGACCTAAGCATGCGTGGTTACATATAGTAGATAACGAAATAAATGAGACGAAAGAAGGCAATATTCGACACGTGCGCCAAACGACTTGCTCAAACCAATGTCTTGGATGGAATTTTCTGAGTTAATTATTTAGGTACATGTGGCATATTAGAAATAATTATTAGATTTTTCCGAATTATATTTCTTCCTACGATGAATATCTATTATTTTGTAGAGAAATATTTGTATATGTAAAGATAAGTTTAAAGCAATAAACTAAATGTAAGTTTTCGTATTGTTCACATAAAAAATAATTATTGTTATACCTCTCTTATAATATGAACTAAATTGGTTTTACATATAAGTGTATACAATCTTTGTCATCTGCATCTAAACGGATTACATTGAATTCTTTGTTATAAATATTGTAAGGGACTATGCTTACTATGATTTTAAATCTCCTCCTAATTTTCTGGTAAGAGTAAGAGAAACAAAAATGGCTAACGATAGCAAAGCCCTTGTCGGATCAGGATGCAAATGAATACGCGCCTGTGGATCGAACGGATGAATATGCATGGGCGGTCCCCGGGCCGGAATAATATCAGAGTACCGCTCGCCCGTCACCGGTGCTACGCAGACCGTGTCGGCTTGTTCCAGTGAAAACCAATAACTTTTTCATTACGTTAATAATATATTAAGCTTTTATTATTTTATAAGTTAAAAAAAATAAAAATATATATGTTTCATGAATGAATTTTCCGCTTCGCCCTGTTTTCTGGACTACACTTTAATAATATCCATGTATTAATAAAATCTTCCTCTGGAATCTCTCTGTCTATTAATGCAAGTTTCTCTCATCATCACTTGAATTGAGGCCAGTTGTAGCGCAAGGGCAAAACAATGTGGCTGTAAATGCGACGACAGGTTGTATGTTCGATTCTCCATCGAGAAAATGAAATATTTAATATTTTCATCTTCTCTCTTTGTGGTAATGAGGCCTCCAGAATTTGGCGGAAAGTGCGGAATGGAAGTGTCTTAATGGGAATTGAGTGTAGGTCCCACTAGGTTATCAGGTTCCCTCTGCCTACTCTGCTATATATGGAATAATAAATAAATAATTCTCTTTCCGAGTTCTCATAATCTCGAATATAATTCACCTAAATTTATTCTCACAAATGACATGACTGATCTACAACAAATACAACAAATATTTACTGATCTACAACAAACATTTATAAGAGAAAGGATTTCTTAGGGCAAAAAACAAAAAGAAAATGATATTAAAAGCTCTTGTTTCCTATGTTATTTATATTAAGATACTTCGTCTAAAGAAGATTTAAAACTAAAGTAATTTTATTTAACAATTAAGTTTTTTAAAAGATGTTTTACTGTAGTCGTAATAAAACAAAACAGAATAATAAAGTAAAAATATTATTACAGTAATAATGATGTCTTTAGTTTCTTTTTCTAATTATTTATAAAAATAATATTTGTGTTTATAAATATAATATAAATATATTTTTTTAGCCTTACGGTGTGCCCCACATAACTGGGTCCTGGCAGAGGGAACCTGGGAACCTAGTGCCAGGACAGTTTTCCACTTTCCGCCGCATTCTTGAGGCATTCCGTGTTGAAAAAAATATAACGACTGTGACGATGTTATATTTCAAAATTATTGATTTTCACTACGTTAATACAGTATAATCACTTCCAAATATATAGGAAGAATCCTCCGTTTCAAATACAAAGTAAATATATAGGACGAACACAATCCCTTTCTTACAATCTTTTGAGGTCTGCCTTCCTTATTTTTCTGTTCTACTTCAAGATTTCTTTTAAGAATCACGTAATGGATTCCTTGTAGTTTAGCCAAAAGTTATAAAAAAATCAAAGTAACTAATTTCATCCATTATCTCAAAATTTACTTCAATATAAGTATACCAAATACCAGCTTTATGATATGCATAAATGTTAAAGTAAAAAATAGGCCGGATAGCGAGTATGAAAATATATAAAGGATTTTGCATAAATAGCGAACAATGAATGAAGAACAATGCAAATATCGAAAATATTCATGCAACATAAATAACAGTAAATAAATAAATATTTTTTATCAAAAGAAGCTTTCCCTCGCGAGGTATCATCATCGTTTTTAGTGCGCATAAAGAGAGCACAACTTACGGCAATGAGCTTTCAATTAAAATCAGGTTGAAGGATCTCATTGCTTTAATTAAAGCTGTTTTTTAACAGTCGGTCTGTTGCCGGCGGCCGTCCTCGCCCTCTCCCAGTATTACTCCTCGAGGCTACACATGCCAATGTTCGGTTTAATTAGTTTTTGTTAGACGTACTTCGATTTATTCGTTTGAGATGAACATGTCGTATATAAATAAGTGTTTTATAAAGATATGTTGAAAAATGTAATATACTACACGTTTTGAATTTTGCAACGATTATCTCAAATAGAACATAATTACTTCGACTCAAATGTTATTGCGAATAATTATGAGCCTACTTAAATGTTGAGAAAATTAAATTTTCCTCTTGTTACATCTTGAGAAATTTGGAAATCTAAGCATACAAATAATTAAAATTAGTTAGATTATGTAGGGGGTCAAATTATTTTCGTATCTTTAAACAGAAGAGGTTAGGGAATTTCTCAGCGAGATATGAATAATTAGCAAGTTAAACCCACCCGACACTGTTGAAAAGAATTATATCGGCTAATGTTCGTTGGCTTTTGGCGGCAAGCCCCAGTAATTTGTCACAGCTGGGAGAGATGTTTATTCAAACGAGGAGATTTTATTGCAACGACATAAATCTTGAAGAAAAGACGTGCTGGAAGTGACGGTAATTGTATGACAATGTTGCTTTCTTTGAATGTCTTTTATACATTTAATTTTGATTAATTGTTCAGTACAATATTTCCAAGTTGTATTTCACGAGAATTTCGTGATTTAAATGGAATTATTTCCAAAGATCAAAACTCACGATATAAAAGTTAATTTGTTATACAATATGTTCAAAAACTCATTTTATTTGACAGATTTACAAAATATTTGCACTATTTTCCAAGCGAGAGTACCTACCTATCAATATTTTTTCATTAGTGGTGCTATCTAAATTTAGGTCGCTTGTTTCGAAAAACTAATCTATTAAAATACTCCATATGCATATTTGACTTGCAATAATGCAAAAAATGTTCGTGAAATATAATTAGTAATACATTTACATTAAATATACTAAATATATTTTAAACTAACTGCAATTAAATTTTATCCGAAATATTTTAGCTTACTGAATAAATATCGTTTAAATTCCGCTTACTAAAATGAGAAGCGAGAAACTATGTTATGTCCTTTTGAATAATAAATATAGGACTCGCATTAATCATTAAAATGTAAAGCTGTCCCATGGCTATTAAACTCTGAATTTGCAGCGGGCATGGCCGGGATGGCCGGATTTACTGCTGTTACAATTAAAATACGAATGGAAATCCATATTAAGTCCGGGATAGTAATAAGCGAGTTACTCATTTAACTGACCGTTGGTAATCCCGGGTTAAAATATGTAGTGTGTGTGAGCGGACAGTAAGTTGTTATCATTTGAAAATTATTATTTAAAATATCTATGAAATTCCACGACGTCAACTTTAGGGTAAAAGTATGCATAATATTGGTTGGACTAATTATAAAGATCCGAAACTTCAAGCCACACTGCTAAGAGAACATCTTATGTGCGACTCGACACCGTTCCTCTTTTGTGGGATACTTTTGCAACTGCTCGCAAGAAACTTCCGTACGCGACATGAATACTCGCTGAGACACAAATATTATAATTTATATGGTACTCCGTCCTCAGAAAGTAAATCCTCAGTATTACCGACTTAATATTTTTCATGTAACCTCATCTTATGTAGTCTAATAATTTTTCTTTTATTTTCATATGATTACAGGATGTAAGGATATGTATTATAAGTTTATATGTGATATATAGGGTAGAATATATATTGTGTATTTGACAGTATTTGTATGCTAAATATAAATCGAAATTGATATACGATCGCTACGTTATTTATTTTCTTCTAAACGACAGATTTAAATGGTGGAAACAAGTGCCACTCTTTGTTTCAAAGAAAAAAAAATCATATTAACATATTAACATGTGCTACAGCATACCATGGTTGTAGGCCATGTGATAGTATCGTGACATACATGTCACGATACTATCACATGGTATTAAGTTATTATTAATTGCTAAAGAAATTTCCCCATTTACTTTATATTTTCATTAAAGCTCGACATCCTTCATTAAGATTGAAAGCATCCCATCATTTGATAAGCAAAATATGTATGTAGGTATATAAATTAGATATATTCTCAGAAATAAATTTACCTAACTCTCGTGTCTCCAGAGTATATGTACATATATATATATATATCATAGACGCGTAAGTACCTCCTCAGAAATCGAACAGCGTGTAAGACTCCTCTAATAACCTTGTTGTCTCATGTATGATTGCTTTAGGGATAATCCAGATTAAGTATTAATAAGACTACAGTTCCATCATTGAATTTATTGGGCAAAAAGCGATGGCTATGATACTCTAGAATGAGATTTTCTTTTAAAGGGCTATTTATCGAGCTTTATAACATTATAGTTCATAATTGAGTCCACCTTGCCGCTGTTGGGAGGTGGACATACATAGAGTTAAGAATAAATGTAGCGATAATGAAATACGCATTGCTTTTAATTTATTATAGTAGTAGTAGTTTTATTTAATTAATATTTCTACAGCCAGTTACTTAACTCCGCTGATGCAACAAAAGCTGACTTTTTCCAATATTATTATGCGCACTGTATACCAATAAAACAGCGAGCTATTAAAGCAAACTGATGTTTATTATTTACTTCAAATTGAAGCAAAATATTAAATATTACATGCTCTGCAGACAAGCAAACTATCTCGGTAAAATAAATATTCATATTTTCCTTTGAATAATGTTTTCATGGTAGCTATTTGCGAGGCGAGCAAAAACCACACTGAGCTCGTAGCTTGTACTAGTTAACTTTGAATGCGACCAACTTGACTGCCACAGCCTTGTCGATAAGCGGAACATTTGGCAAGTGAGCAAAACTGTGAAAGTGTAATGTGAATAATTTAGAACTTTCGTATAGTTGACATTAATCAACACTAGCTAACCTCGGCGATACTAGTGAGGGGGTGATGAACTATTCCTAATCAGCTTCACGCCGTATCCCGCACACCGCAGGCTCATTACCCCTTTTTTCCGTCGAATACTGGAGGCATTGCGTGATGAGTGGCGTAACTCAACCTTGCGCTTTAACAAATATTTTGTTTCCTCCAGTGAGGATAGAACCCACAACCAGTCACACACTTGTGCCCTGCACCACGACTGGCCTTGACTTTTTCAGTATTATTATGAAGCTCTACTAAGCTTACAATGTAATGCAAAATTGAACCTGCAAATATTTTGCTACGAATATATATATTATCAAGATCTGACATTATGAGGTTTTCCACATATTTTCACGTTAATAGCTTCATAATGTAAATGGCAGGGTGTCATAAAGCTTTCCTTATATTACGTGTTTACATTTTTGTGCCACGTTATATTGCGTTGTCCCTCATATAATATAAGTGAAAAAATAATATAACATGTTATAATGAAAAAATAAATAAAAGTAAATTTCATATATGAGAACTAAGCAAACATTTATTTATTTATTTTTCAGGTTATATTTGTTTACTACTGAACGTAAAACCCTTATAGAGCACCAACCATCTCAGTCTTGGGCAGCTCACATTTATTCACTTCCACCCACAATCATACAAAATTCATACCCAATGCTTCCAAAAGCGCGGCCTTCATTCTAGCACTTATTTGTTTATAGCATATTATATGTTTTATCTTACAAGATATTTTATTTGAGTATTCGCAAGGAGAGCTAGAGACAGTGCATTTTCGTAGGAATTGAAGACTTATTTAAATTTATTATTTCCGTATACAATTTGAAAAAAAATAAACAAATATGTTTAAGAGAAGGACTTAGCGTTAAATGTCAGCCACTATCACCCTGTCATGTGGGAAATCATATAATAATAGGTATATAAAAATATATTTTAATTCTATAAATAAGACTAGCGACCCGCATGCGGCTTCGCCGGCCTGAAATATACCTATGTATAATTTAACGATAAAAAGTAGCCTAGAATATATCAATTCACAACCTCCCCTATCTTCCAGTGAATTCTCATAAAAGTTAGTTTAGATGTTCTGGAAATTAACCCAGAAAAACAGAAAGACAACCAGACGTACAAAAAATGTTTATTTGTGTTTTACTAACGTGTAAATAACTATGCATATGCACTAGAAACATATTCATTTGGATTTGTAATCACAGACAGACACTTAAATTTTATTTATATGTATAGATGCATAGATTATAATACTGTTTAATACAGTAAGAATGACAAATTGTTTATAATCAGTATAATAGAATCCCTGTTTATGTGCTAATTAGGTTAAATTAAATCTGCATTTAGCGCCAGTTGCTAAATGTAAGCGCGATCGTGCCTATTTGTGGTCGCCAGGCTTAATCCATTTTAATGTGTATTATTTCGTTACAATAATAGATATAATTAATATTAAATTTTAAATACCAAACATGGAGGCGTACCGCACTTATGAGTACATTATCAATATTAAAAAACCTTATACTCGTATAAAGATAGAAATCTAATGAAGTTGCTAAATAATAGGCATACTTTTACCTAAATGTTTCTCCATAAGTTAATCACAAAAGTTTACTGAATAACTAACCCCATTAAGATCGTAGAAAGCTGAAGTCGGGAGCGAAAAAGCTAAGTTTAATACTGAGAATAAAACATTGAACGCCGTTAACAGTCTGTAAGAAAATTGTAACTTGATTTGTCAACTGTCAAAGGGCCTCGTGCACTTACTTGGTGGAATAACACGATCAGTCTCCTTCATTAGAGGCGGAAAACCTTAGCCGTGCCCCTATGGTCAAACGCGATTGGAATAAAAGTCCGCAAATATATATTTATTTTTATATTTATATGTATTTTTTATGTTCCTACTTTCATTAGATTGTGTTTAAAAAAATACAGTACATATCTAAGTAATTATTAATATCAAAAGATATATTTGCAAATCATTAATATCAAAAGATATATTGGACAACGCAACGGTGGAAACGAGCTTTTATTGACGGTAATTATAATCAATAACGTTACCTGTACTTCGGGCATTTCAATAAACTTAGTGTACGTTGAATATTATAAAATACAATATGTTAAAGTTAACAGATTAATGCATAATTTATATTTAAATTTGAGTTACATGTTTAATACAAGCGTGTGCAGTATACAAATTCGAATTACCATAAATATATGTTATAAATCAGCCGTAAAATTACAAAAAAAAATCGTTTATAGTGAAGTAACGTATAAGGTATTTGTATTTACGAATGTTTTCCATTCTATTGCGTCTAACAATTTTTCTGTAATTCCTAACTTCTTGCTGACTACACTTACGTACCTAAGTCGTCGACACAGGATGGATCGTACTCACGGTACGCTCGAAAAGGGTCTTTATAATTTGGAAGGAACGTTTGACCAACATCATCAATAAATCAGTGCCCATTCTTCAGATCTTGAAAAAACTAGGGAAGGAAAATTATTGGATCGTAAGTACTACCTGTTCAGATATAGAATAAAGATTACTGTGGATGTATGTACGTAGTATCTTACATATGAGCTTGTAGGTGGGTAATACTAATGCAATCCTATTGGTTCTTAGTGTTATGAACTAGATAATGTTCTTTTATAGGAAGTATAGAAATAAAATAAGACATAGGTTCTAAGCTGTTTTAAAATAGACATAAGAATATATAAACCAGAAATAAGGAAAGGAATAGTGAACGGATTACCCGTTAGAAAATTATATTTATCTATATTAAAAGCAAAAAAAATGGATAAGAGCATGTGGGCGCTTGCTAATAACAAATATTTAATAACAAAGGAAAATCATATATATTTTATACATTTAAACAATCATAAATAATTCATCATCCTCATTATCATCAACAGACATCTTTTGTCCACTGCTGGATATAGGCCTTCCCCAATTCTCACCACCACACTCGATCCTCAACTCTTCGGACCCATCCATTCCCCGCCAACCTTTTTATGTCGTAAATATATATGAGACAAAAATTTCAAAGTTATGAATTTAATTTGTATTCTATATTCAATGATCATAAATTACAGTTTTTCATTAAGTAGCTCTTTTGGGCAGAGCGGGCGTTGATCACATGTCGTGGCGCATTAGCGAGACAATCCTTCAGCCGGTCGGGCGACAGGTCGGGCGACAGGTCGTCCTGACGCAATTAACGGTGAAGAGTCACATGAGTGGTCTCGATTTGGAATTACTCGATCTAAGTATACGCGTATAGATAGATAATCTCATTAATTCAATTAGGCGTCCGGATACGCCAATAGATATAAAGTGTATATTATATGGTAATAAATTACTTACATATATATATATGTACATACGTACGTACTATGTGTATATGAATGTACATGCACATTCATGAGCTAATGTAATGATTTCATAAGTGGTTTAATCTTCTTATATATACAGTATGTGTATAAGACATATATGCAATGTTTCACTATGCACGGTCTCATAGATTTTTTAATATATCTTCTTTTTATTCTATAAAACATATTAATTATGTCAAACTACTAATAAGTCTACTAAGACCTCTATTATATTTTTAAATAGTTATAATTATTTTATTGTGTTCTCTTGTAAAATATTGCCGAAGATTTCTATAGGTCACTTACCTATATAAGATTTTCTATGTCAATAGTAGAAGCTCTAATATAAATAAACATATCTCGATGCTCATCGCCAGCTTTTCCCAGATAATGGAGTGGAACAGTATTGTATGCAGAATCATTCATGTTACTTTGGCCAAGACGTTTCGTGTGACTAGTTTTGTTTCTTAGTTGCTACTGTGAATCTCGTCTCGCTCATTGTCTTCTATTTGCGCTTATACATATGTGCTTTCAATAGCTTTGTGTGCTCTACTTACAGACGAACTTTATTTTAGGAGCTTTTCAACTTTATTGGGAAAGAGATCCTTTATAAATGTTATTGGAGAAAAGTCAGATAGAATAGAGAATATGAAATAGAAACGCTTTTGTTTGACTTATTGCAGTAAAAAGTATTTTTATTTCTTCTAGATTTCAATTAAGATTATTTATTTGGTATATGATTTTCAGCTTAAGACTATTAAAGAGGTAGATTGAGATTTTATTACCTAAACTTTATTTAACTATCATCATATTCCACTAATTATATTATTCTTCTTTCCCACGTCGCAGCGTATCACCAGCACTTATCACATTTATTTTCTACTCCAATTTAAAATATATGAGTTGGTTTATAGAGTAAAAAACTATTGAATGTACTACCTAAGATGCTCTAAGCAATGTCAAGATGACATCAACCGATATTTTTCAGAAGTATTGTATTTTACAAACCTAAGGCTACTATTTCCATATATTTTTTTATTTGTTAGCGAATTTCACTGATTGCCATGACATTATCTTTTTACGCAAAACATTTTACAAACATCTGGATGGCAGTAATTAACGTTTAGTCCCCCACATTCGTAAATGACGAAGAACATGGCTAAAGTCAATTTAGTACTTCTCAATGCTTACATACATATATATATACATATACATAAATACTTTTCTTAATTCGTTAGCTTAATGGCGTATACTAATGATCTACAATGTATTCGGATTATGCAACTATAGTCCTTGCGCCATGGTAATAAGAGTCACAGGTGTACGGGTTTCGTGGAACAAAGTATACCTGTATAGGAGTATACCTGTTTCGACAGTACTGGTAGTTATACCCAGAGCTCTTGTTCAATCGAGCTTCAATGTTACACTTAAAGGCAGAGGGAATTATTTAACGGGTATCTGTTATTCAAGACCCACATTAAGGTAATTTATAGTCTTTTAAAACTAAATTTTTAGTATTAATTAATTAGCAGGTACTTGATACATTTAACTGAATGATCGACATAAATTTAATGATTTAATTTCATTATGTTTACTGAATGTTTACAATCAGCTTCAGGTTGTATCCCACATACAGCAGGGTAGGCAGAAGAAACCTAGTGTTAATTCCTCACTTTCCACTGCATTTTTCGAGGTATTGTGTATTGAGTGGCAGAACTTAACGCCGGGCTGCTGCCTTATTGCTAGAGCGAAGAATATCAATTAATAATATTTAATTTCCACGAGTGGAGATCGAAGCCACAACTGCCACGTTACAGTGACACCGTTGTACCCCTGCACCACCTCACTTTTAATTAATAATGAATTCATTTTTAATTATTAATGAATCACTGCTTGAGTTAACAGATTATGTGTTTTTTCATTTCGACACCACCACAATACGTAATGCCTCCAAAATTCAGCCGAAAATGAAGAATGGAGTGTATTAACACTAACACTAACAGGTGCAGGATACAGCGTGAAGGTATAAAAAATATTACTAACTACAAAAAAAAAACTAAGTGTACTACAGGCGAAATATACCTTTCTAAAATTCTCTAAGACGAACAAAGTAAGTAGTTTTGGAAGTACCTTCTGTTAAACGGCGCAAGTGACATAAGCATCTTTACAAAGTTTGGGGAAGAGTTTAATAGTTTAACAAGAGAACTACTCACATTGTTTAAATTGTTCAGTTTAATTTAAAACAAATAGCCAACATCGCCATCACGTGGCAGTGATGTATGCTGCAAATCTGTTATGCCACTTTTATATTTAGTTATATTTTTCTCTATCTCGTTAAGTAAGTTGCGCTCATAATGGTGATTTATTGTTAGAACTTACTTTTGAAGCGAATTTATACTCTACTCGAGAATAGTGTTAAGAAATTTATAAAACTTTCATTAATACGTAAGTTGTTTTTTGTTGAAAATCTAATAAATTTTTATACGTATTATTTGTTATAATTTTTTTAATAATAAAGTTGTTGAAAACAACATTGAAATAATTTATAAGGACGTTCGGTATTGTTAACAGAAAATTATAACTAGGGGTTTGGGACTATTCTAAGCATTACGTAGTAGAAAGGTCTCGGGATAATACATAGGTTTCTACGAAATGTTTCTTTTAGATTTTAGAAGGTGTATTAAATATAAAAAATATACTTGAAAACATTTACTTACTGCTATATCCTTAAATATATCATTACTTTTGTTCTAGTTTAAAATTTTTGTTATTTTTTAATAGATGCTTTTTGCTGATAAAGAAATCAAACTACTTTAATTGGTTCACAGACAAAAATCTTTGTAAAACTTGCTGAAGGCAGTGATAAAAAAATTAAGAAGTTTTAAAGAGATCTTAGGACGGTCGGTAAGCATTATTCTTAGACACAGTAAAAGGTGGAAATAAAAGTCACTTGAAGTACGTACTATTCGAAATTCGTGGAAAGCACTTTTAGAAGTTTCGTACAAAATTCTTTGCAATATTTCAAGGCGAAACACAAATTATATTTGCAAAATGTATAACATATATCGTTAAAGTTATCAAGAAAGTTTGTCTTATTGTAAATAAAGTAAAAAAAATAGAAGGAGGTATTTATGCATAAGCACAAGTATTATAAAATGTTGGGTCAAAAAAGGGAACATTGGTTACATCTGGTACTATGTCCACAATCTTTTTTTCCATTATGTTTTTAACGATTTAAGGACTGTACAAATTATATTTCGTAAATGCTATTTTTCGTAACAGCTACATAAATAAGGTTTATCAATTGTGTATTTTTGGGATGGTAACTATATTTATTTTAATAATTAGGGAATATAAATATCAGATTTTTATATAAAGTTAAAACATTCTCTAAAAGAACGTTAAGAAGAATTTTAGAATTGAAGACAAATAAATCCATAGCAGCGAACAACTTTTAAACTCGGGAACTAATCAGTGGATACTTCCATGACTCAATCGCGATCTTGAATCTTTCGTCGTTTCGACGTATTGATTTAAAGCTGTTGATGTCAAGAAACTAAAAGGAAAGTACTATTTCTTGTAATCTTCTCTAACAAAAACTACTTTCATTTAGTTATCAAATGTTATATCATAATTATATATGATCGAAGCTTGCAATAAAGTATTGTTTTACGTTATCGTAGACATTTAAATAAAAAAAAACCATACATAAAATGATATGAAAATTTAATGTAATCAAAAACTTTCGTAGTGTAGCAATCACTCATACAGAGAGATAAAAAACGTACCTAACTACGGTTATTTGATCAAAATTCATTACACATTTGTTGAAAACAAACGATCGGATATCAACGACCTCGAAAGATTTATGAGGTAGTAACAGAAAATTTTATTATACTCCCAATTTCGCCGATGCTTTTCAGAATGGATCCCACGAGGAAATAAGGCTACAGTATTTGTAAGAAACTTAGAAAAGCTATTGAAACTGTTGTTCATTTCATCTAGATAGTTATTTATTATATTATACAATTTTCTAACTAACTTATTTCTACCTAAAATCATATCAATCATATACATAATAAGCATAGCATAGTGGTTTTTAAAGCGATATAATAATAAATTCATATACCGTTTACAAATTCCTAAGCAACAGGCATCGACCAAACATAGTCAACATGTTTCTATTGCAATTTACTATAGAGGTATAGTATATAGTATACGTATTTGATCGAACATATATGTACACAGCCCATGTGAAAGTTTGTTAGTTGGAACATGCTAAACTAGCTCTCCTGCCAGCCTGATGACATTTAGTCAACGACATTCATACCTTATATTGATTTTGCTAAATTCCAACAGCTTTGCAGACGAACGTGTATTTTATTTAAAACTCCTTAAAAATGTTAATATAAATCCCCAATCCAAATTTATTTTTAAAATATAAAGCTATGGCTTAACAGTGAAAAATGTATATTTTAAACATAAAGTATTTTATTCAAGTTACGAGGCGGATATCGTTTCAGTGACATATATTTAGAGCGAGGAAGTCACTAGCGTGACCCTAATTCTCTCAGTGTAATATGTATGTCAACCTTAAGAAAATCTGATAAATTATGATGTTTCTAGAAATAAGCATTTATAAAAAAAACAATAATATTTAATAATTATATTTTTATATATATAGAATTAGCTTTTTCATAGTGTTATCCTTACTATTTGTAATTAATTTCAAAAGTATTTAAAAGGAAAACAACAAAGCCCCACAGAAATACAAAAATTGTTTCCCGTTTATACAATCACTAATTATGTTTAATAATATCGTACAAAATATTATTTTTATTATGTCGTAATTTTGTTTAATATTTTGATGTCTCGTTACTTTAAAGACTTACTCAAGAGATGCTTTAAGTTAGGGGAATAACAATGATTTTTTATTACTACAAGTTCCAAAGACATTCCAACCAACCTTTGAAGTTAGTCGAACTTACTGTTTAATGACTTCATTTTATGACGCTTTTCAATAATTCACTTCGTTGAGATTGAATGGTACTCCCACCCTTTAATATCAGTTACTTAACTGGAAATATCAAGGTTGACTATAGATAAGAAAGCACTTCCATATTTCATCAAATTTCATAAACTACTTTTACACTATTTTTATACTAAACAAATACATATAAAATATTACATGAATAGAAAAATAGTTTTTCATAGAAATTTGTAAATTAATTCTACGTACAAAGGCGCGGTCTATAGCGGGTAGGAAATATTACAAGTACATTTTGTAGCGAGCTGTTCTTCAAAGCGATCTAGGCAATTTTGTGTAGATCTACACTCGCGTCGGACCAGCCTTTGTGGGCAAACGCACATGCATTGTTACACAGTCAGTGAAGATTTAATGTAAGTGTTGTGTTACGTAACAATCAGTTGTAAATTTCAAAGTTGCACTTTTATTTGAGACTAGAGTAAATGGACGATTCTTATCGAATATATATATGAAATTATTTTTCAATAGATCAAAGTTTCATCTTTTGAATTTCTGAAGAACATTTAACTACATATTCAATTTCTAGTTTTATTCTACATTATTTAAGTGTATTTAAGAAAAAAATATTAATTATTTTGGTATGATTAGCTAATATACTGCTAAGCACTTAGGGTTAGACTTATTAAGTCTTTAAGTATTTTATTTCATATCCCTAGTAAAAATTATCATATTTAAAAAAAATTTTTAGTTATTACTATTTAGCTTACGCGTGTACCGCAAACGCAGATTTTCCTGAGTAAATTTCGATCTCGCGGGGATTCCGGGATAAAAAATGACCTATATGTTGCTCCACGAACCCTCTATCTTTTCACGTTAGTCCCATAACAATCAATTTAGATGGTCTGGAGATTGGTTCGGACAAACAGAAAGACAGATTTTAAAACTGTTTTGGTATCCTGTAAATAACTATATATAATTTAACATAAATTGATTGAAAAATGAGTACGTTGTTACAATAAACACTCGGTTACGGAATGTTCCTAAAATACCTATTAACATTGTACCGCATTCGTTACGGTAATGGCAGCGGGCCTGTTTTTTTCGGACATGGGGTTAATGCTGTTAGTCCTATCGGCCTTTACAGCGACATCAGGTGGATATGCCTGCCGATGACGGCGGAAAGGCGTCCCCTGCGGAACTCGAACCTTTGCTTGCGTATTTAATAATAGATTCTATAGACATGAGGTCAACTTACATAGGAGAATCCTAATTCTTGAAATCTCGGTGTCTTTATCATGAGATAATCTTCATACAATTTATAATTTTACATAAATAACATGGAGATTCCAGTAATTTAGTTATTTTAAACTTTATAGAATGGCATAATATATGAGATAAAATATATAACAACTATAACTAGGTACGTACATTCGTCGTGATCTTTGGCGGTAACCGTAAGAACAGTGTGCTGAATATCTTCATTTTCGTCGACTTCCGCCTCGTACAGCTCCTTGTCGAAATACGGCGGGTTGTCATTTTTGTCTGCTATCCCGATGCGGATGAATTTGGTCACTGCAAAGAAAAAGTAAGTTAAATTTATGACAAATTAATCTATAATAGATTAATTAATAGCTTCATCTTGTGAACAAGGCAAAAGCCCGGCGATAAATTCTGCCACTCAACATACAACGCCCAGAAAAATTCAGCGGAAAGTGGGCAACGGAGTATCTTAAAATTAAGTTCCCTCTGGATACAGCGTAAAGCTGATTTTTTTTAAATTGTGACCCTTTTCTATTAAAAATTATTTATACACATTTGTGCTTAACTAAAACGATGCTATTAATAACTAAATGACCGTTCACATAGATATCGTATTATTGTTTCAATAATAAATAATAAATATAAATAAATAAATAATAAGTACTCTTCTATTTGATATCTGGACAACTAACTAAAGCTCATAGCTTTAGTTAGAATTGATAATGCAACGATATTTTAGTGTTGTATTTTTTGCATAGTCGTGATGAAACATGTGTGATATGTATAATTAAAAAAAATTTTTGGGAACATTTTAGGCAAAATTTTCTCTACATTTATAGAAAACGTAACGAATACATCAAATGGGTCTTAATCTGTGTCACAGAAATGTATGTAAAAGAAACCTAAAGGGAAATTGCTTTCGTTTGAGGTCCGCTTGAGCAAAGATAAATTAGGAACGTTTGTTGAAATGTCCGGTGGCTTTATTAGCAGACGTATAGTTACTTTGAGGCTCTGTTGCCGTCCTCTGAACCACATGGGAAGAACATAAACCAAGTCCACCGTCGACACAAGGAAAAATTTATTAGTATTGTGTAGATAGATTACTGTGACGACCTCTGGATTGGACAAAGACAAATTGTTCTGGAAGTAGAAAATACCTATATTAATTATGTAAAACTGATTGGCTAAATATGTATTGAAATAATTAGGTTTTAGTGGATTCTGGAGATATAATCAAGTTAGACATTTTTCTTCTGGGCTCTTGATGTTCTCTAGCTTTGAATGTTCGTGTTAATGTTGTTTTTTTTATTTTATTTTTGGGGGCAAATTTTCAGGGATGGGCATCATCATCGGCGGTCGTAAAAATTATGCGTATAACTCTTTGTACTTGTTTTAACATATTTTATTTTATCGCTGTTTAGCATTCGCAAATGAAACGGACCGACAGACGTCACAAATTATACTGTGGATGAGCATATACATATGCAAATTAGTAAATAAGGAAAAAGCTTTTTTAAAACCGTCAGTATCAAAACAAATGCCATTGTGATTAATGTAGGTATGTATAGGAAAAAAGAAAGTATATGATGATTCCTTTCATATTATGTCCATGGATAGCTTAAAAAGTTAATTTTCGGTCATTTTACATATTGAGGTGTTAGTTATTAAACGTAATTAAATAAACTTAGTAGTTAGCGGCGTTAAGTTCTGCCACTCAACACGCAATGCCTCCAGAACTCGGCAGAAAGTGGGGAACGGACTGTCTTAACACTAGCTTAACGCTGTACCCCGCACACAGCAGGGTAGGCACAAGGAACCTAGTGAATTCACATAATAGTACTAGGAACTACTAAATTCACGTAAATTAGATTACATTTGTTTCCTTTAATATAATTTCATTTCCTTTTGTTATTTATTTGAAATGTTTAATTACACTCGGGTAGTAAATTTTTATTGCGCATTCTGTGGCGCCATGAGTTATTGTCAATAATGAAATTCTTTATTAGACGTTGGCCGGACAATGTGCAGAGAAATGATCCACACAAAGACTAAATATCGTTCTATAATGTAAACACAACCACAAACAATATGTTCATTAAGGCACATCTCATTTCATATATTCGGTGCTAAACGTTAAATTAACTGGATTTGCATAGCATTTGGAACAAACGGCACAAAATTATAGTTTGCCATAGTTTGCCAATCTACGACATGCTACGGTAACGCTCAGATTCAAATCGTGCACGAAAATATTTTGCAGCAAATAAGTTGGATGGAGTGACATTTTTTCGGACTTTGTAAATAATCTTTTTTTTCTTCACGGTGTATCCCGCATGTAACAGGGCTAGGCTCCCTCCCCACTTTGCACTGAATGACGGAATTCAACGGCCGGCTTTTCCTCGACACCAGAGCAAAGAAGTGAAAATATTAATTATTTCATTTCCTTGAGTGGGAATCGAACTTACAACCTATCGCGTTTACAGTTACACGATTGTGCCTCTTCGCCACGACTGGCCTCTATTAAAACATTTATTGTAAATATTTTATACTACATTGAAGTTGAAACCATCTGTATTGTTGAAACCAATAACAATCTACAATGAATATTTAAAAAAGCTTATACTGAGAAACAAATTGTACGATTCGTGTTTTTAAATTAATAAAGAATATATATTCCATTACGATCGTCAGCTGTTCTTGATACTTTTCGTACTCATATATATTTCAATATGACACGAATGAAACATTACCAATGACCTTACATTCAGAGTATTACGAATGTTTTTCTTTATAATTGCTACAACATGATAATTTAAAAATGTAAAGAAACTTGTAAAAAAACATATATTTCAGCTTGATATATCCCGCATGTAGCAGAGGAAGCAGAGAGAGCCTAGTTTAACACTCCACTCTCCACATTTCACCGAATTCTGGAGGCATTATTAGCGGAATTCAACGCCGCGCTTTGCCTCGACATCAGAGCGAAGAAATGAAAATATTTAATATTTAATTACCTCGCGATTTGTGCCTGCGCCACGACTAGTACAAAAAAAATAAGTACGAGTTTATGTATTATTAATTAAAATAACATAATAAACAAAACAATTTTAAAGTGGCAGACTTTTAAGTGTCTAGATGCATATAATGCTTTTAGATTTATATATATAGGAATTGATTGCACAAGTAGCTGACAAAGCAAATAAGATTAAAGCGGCAATGTCTGTCCTGCTAGAGTTCCTTCGTTTTACAGAGTTCGAGAATTGAATTAAAACTTTATACATTTAAACGTTTAAAATGATCGATGGCTAAAATAGATAAAAATCACTAAATTTTATATGAGTTCATATCGTTGAATAGTATCTCAAAAATGGAATTATATTTTTTTTCAGCTATAGAAGGGTGGTAGGCATAGAGATTTTTGAGGCATCTTTTCAATAATTTTAACTGTAATAACCACTTATATTTTCAGTGTACAGTTGGCAGAAGGGCTCTCGAGTGCTTTAAATGAAACCCCAATAGATACGTGAGTGCCCTTTGCCTCCAACAAGACATATTTATGAGGGTAGTTTCTTAACTTATAACCTAACTGTATTAGCCAACTAAATCTGGTTCGATTGTTATTATGAAAGTTAAATTTAATAAAATATAGTAAATTATAACTTTATTCAAATATTTCATATTTATTGTACTTTAAAATTTTATATATATTATACTTACGAGTATAATATATATTTAGACTTGTACATAAACTCATATTTAACAATTATAAGTAGATCTGTTTAAACTATCAGTATTAATTGTTGGATACAATAAGCTTATAGATTAATAAGTTACAAAGTTGCAGCTCGATATTCGATAGCGTAAAAGTCTATATGAGATTTTTAAAAACAAACTTAAACTAAAAGTAATATACCCCAAAATGAATTTCAAAGTTATATTCTAACAAATATAATACCAGTTTAAAACATATTTATAATTAGAGACACAAATTTAAAAAAATAAGAATTCTGATATATTTTATAATAACCATAAAATGCTACAACGATTTTTATGTTACGGATTTGCTTATAAATTAGTCTACGCATAAATTAACACAACTTTAAATCATTTTTACCGAATAAATAATAAATTTGTGAGAGGTACTCTTAAGTACCCCAGGATTACTTCCTTTGAATAAATAAGAATGCATTAAGTTGTAAAGAGAGTTTATTTGGAGGCGTGCCAAGTTCTGTACATAAAAAGAGTATTGAGTACAATGCTAATGTTCGTAGGTCATAAACACATTTCCCAGACATACTTGGATAGCTTCAGCAATAAAATATAATGACATTATGGTTGCCGTCGTTCACTTTCTTAGATACGAGTCGGTATATAGTACGCTGGGGTGATAGATTATAATTTTGACAGCTGACAAATAGTGATGTACAGTCGGTAATAATTCTGTTATTATTTTACAAGATATATAACGCATATTGAATTAAAATATTGTATTAAAATAATAATAAATTATATTTTTGTAAGAAATATTTTTGGTAAACCTATTGGTTTGTTAGAGATAGAGCTTACGATATTAAAAAAAAATATTTCTTTTTTAAATTTACACACCTACGTCCAAATATTAATACTGTACCCTAGTAGCAAAAATAAAAATACATCCTATAATACCAGTGATGTAGATACCTTTTTATACAAGTAATACATTTAATTTTATTTTCGTAAACAAAAACGTAATTGGTACGACAACAAATGTTTATTTTCTCATGTGAGAATGCTAACCAAATAAGTATAAATTTTGGACGCTCCTTAGAAGCTTTATCTCTGTAAGATATTTACTCAAGTGGTTAGAGTCAGTAATTTGGGTTGGGTTCAGGATATATATCAATGTACTTAATGTAGTAGAAGTACTAAGATTAATAAATTGTAGTTTTGTCTATTTTGAAATAGATCGTCTTGTTTATTTTATAGAAGTTTATCTCTTCTCTCGTATACCAAAAGAAATTTTACAAAGCTATGTTATGGATGAGCAAGTAACGGAGAAATAACACTTGAAAATAAATCAACTTCAATAACACTTGAGCGCAGGCAATAACAATTTCAAGTTCATAAGTAGTATAAAACATTTAAAGCCTGCGTAAATATAAAACATTAAGAGTTTAACTTAAAAGAAAATGTTAATAATTCATATAAAGTTGTTCAAAATAGATAATTTGAACCGGATTCTAGGGGCAAATAGAGTAATGGTGGAAGTGTATTGAATTACGTTGTAGTCTTGCAGCGGTGGGATGCTAGATAATTTACTTAGCGTGGGCAAATGAAATACACGAAGTTAAAAGCCGTTATGGAGCGCGCATATAATGTTTAGATGCAGAATAAAACATTAATCCTTTATTTTTTAAGAGCAAAAAGAAAACGTAAAAAAAATATAATATATTTTTCATTAATATACCTAAAAGTATAAATAATTATACTGTACATTTATTATTTATAATAATAAAATTATAAATAGTTGAGGCCTTCGTGGCGAAGTGGCACAAGCAAGCAAGCACGGTAGTTGTGGGTTCGATTTCCAGTCAGTGGAACTAATTATTTGATATTTTTATTTTGTTGCTCTAGTAACTAGGGAAAGCGCGATGTTGACTTCCGCCGTTTAAACGGGAAACGGAGTGTGTTAACACTAGGTTCAATCTATCCATTCTGCTATATAATAGGTTATATGTATATGCGGGAAGCTAAAAAAACGTAAATGCAGTTAGTCATTTATTAAAAAGACAATTGAATGAATTGAAGATCAGGCCAATAAGAAGACAACCAAACCGTGTTACAATTTACTTAATTGTTCACGATCCCATGTCAAATTTCACTTATTACATATTTTATTCAAGGCGGCTAAACGATGTTTAAAAATGATTTGCGAAAAAAATGATAGTAGGCGTAAAAGTAAAATTAATGACAAAACTTAAGTAAAATGTCATTCTAGTCTAAAGTAAGCATCTTTTTCAGCTTTTCAAGGCGACAAGATGTTACTATTACATTATAATGTAATCGGGTATAAAATTTTTATGACGTATATTATTCATATGAATATGACAAAATTTATCTATACTAATAAACCAATGAAAAAATGTGTCTGTACTTTTAATGTTTTTACTAAAAAATCATTTAGTTAATATAAAAAAAATAGTACCAGAACACAGATTTATGATATGTTAAAATGTTTGTCTGTCTGTTTGTACACGCACATGTTCTGAACTTCTGGACGGATTTTAACGATATCTATTTGTTGCGTAGCTGTTAGGCCTGGACAGGATCTAGGCTATATTTTATTTTGAAGTCACCTGATATAGAACAGTAGTGGTCCTAAGCTTTAAGAAATAATAAAATGCCGTCTTAATAAGAGCTGATAGTGTGATGAGTATTTTACATTATAGTGTTTTTGATCTATGCAAT
>JAKRZM010000406.1:0-57758 GCA_036379175.1 Heliconius cydno galanthus
GTCCTTTTATATATATAGATTATAGAAAAGACATAGATTTATAAAGAAGATATATCTACTTCTTGATTTTTTTTTAATAATTAAATATTCTATGAAAATATATATTATCTATTTATAACAATTCCAAGTACAAAATAAATGTGATTTGAACCTATAATCATCACGTATAGTCAGACAAGTGCCAAATGAGCTATAATATTGTATTCCTCATAATGCAAATAGTTGCGTGTTCAACTACAATTTCTTTATAACGGCGATTGTTTAAAACGTAAAAAAACCACGTGCAGTTGCCACAGTAAAAATTCTTAGATGCATACTGATAAAAGAATTAGTATCTAAATTAAATAATACAAGTGGGAAACGAGTTAACAATGCATCACAACACAACACAAAGGAGACCGCCACAAAAATGTTGAGTGAAGAGCTTGAAATTGTGGGAAGGCATACGAATCGCGTTTTATAAATAGTAAGAACTGTTATGCAGTAACATCTATAATGACGATAAACGTTAACTAAGAAGCGTTCCGAGTAATTAAATTACCTATATTCCGCTACAACGATAAATTAAGGAATGTGGCCGACGAATAAATGCCATTAGTCCACCTAATGGCTGATCTTCTAAGCAAGATACAATAAAACAAAGTTGATTTGGAGCAGTGTGATGTTTNGGAAGGCATACAAATCGCGATTTATAAATAGTAAGAACTGTTATGCAGTAACATCTATAATGACGATAAACGTTAGCTAAGAAGCGTTCCGAGTAATTAAATTACCTATATTCCGCTACAACGATAAATTAAGGAATGTGGCCGACGAATAAATGCCATTAGTCCACCTAATGGCTGATCTTCTTAGCAAGATACAATAAAACAAAGTTGATTTGGAGCAGTGTGATGTTTCGGCTATAACGTAATAGCTTTCATGTATCCCTCTAATAAAAGGTTTATTATTACTACATGTTGTTTTAATCTCATTGGTTAGAAGTTCAATAAAAGAAAATTATATAATAACAGTTTTAGATAAGATAAATATTTTGTATAAGTTTGATGTTTTCGTATTAACTTAATATAAAACATGATGGGATATACAAACAAAATTTCATTAAGACTCCAGAGTAAACATTTCGTTTCGTAAGAGGGCTGGCTTTGTTAGATGCGTGGTGAAGGGAACAGTTCCCAATTTTCCCCATCCTCTAAGCAAATCCTCGCGAATTCCTAATCCTATACTCTGAATCTCGAGAAAGATATTGCGAGGCTTAAAGCTGAATTCTTGTTATAAGTAGGTATTATGTTAAATAAAATACTTAGTATTTAGTAACTGGCTTAATATAAATGAATTATAACAAAGTAGTCCCAAGAAATAAAAATGTATTAAATTAGAGATGGTTCAACAAAAATACGGTCGTTAACTACTATCTGAACAATCAAGTTGAAGGCGTTGAGCTTAATCGTGACGAATACGTGCCTGACTCGAAAAATATAGTAACATTACTATGTTCGTTTGAGGTCACTGACCTTGTAGCATTTTGGCGAAATGTTTCTAGTTTTTAACCACCCGTGGCTTAAGTCGTGCTTTATGCATTTGTTGATGACTGGTAAGGCTAAGTGGAGCTTATCCCCGATTTTTTATATTAGATAGATTTTTTTGCCTATCCTTTATGTACATATGTATATATAGATAGGCTTTTCACTTAATTTATTTAAAACAATAAAAACAAATGAAAAATACAGACTTAAATAAATAAGGTCCAAAAGAAATATATTATAGTGGCAATATGGTTCTACTAAAGGTATTGGACACTTTTCCACATAACGACCCTATAAGAACAATTACTTTTATTATTATTTTTTTATCATCAATCTCATCTTAATTTTACACTAAAACAAAATATATTAGACATACCACATATAGTAATTTATTTATCCTATTTGTATTCACAAACCAGCACATCATCTAAATCATTTGTACAGGCCGACTCTAATTTTACGTATTGATTTATTTAAAACGATTTCAAATAATTATTTTCGAGCATCCACACTATTAAAACCATTGTTTAGTACTGAAATATGAGCTGACAAGGAATAGATCACTGATTTAAACGTTACTGTAGGCGTTCGGAGTTAGTAATAATACTCGTCATCTACATGATGATTAAATTTGACCTCAGGCGTTAGAGGAAATACAAGTATCTTTTTTTTTTATATTTATTATCGTATAGAAATTTACTTCAAAATTTATTTAACGCTACATAAATATAAGGTGTTTAGAAAGTCATATTATGTTATTTTTGTAATATGATATGGTTGTACCGTGCCTCAATGTACTTATAGGATGTTTATGGGTTCAAATCTTTGAAACTGTTTAACAGTTTTGTTAGAAAAAATTCAATACTTGGCATTGCTTTTACATAATAGTACTTTTAACAGCTAATGTTATATTTTTGTCCCATAAAAGTATAGCAGAGTTAAGTCACTATGCTCTCCTCTTTCCAACAGAATTAAGAAAACATTGCGTATCGAGTGGTGGAACGCAACACCGTACTATCACAAAGGGGAAATGAAAGTAACACATTCTCCTCAAATAAGGATCGAACATACAACTATTACGCTTACAGACGTTGTCTATTTGCGTCACTACGACCTCCTAAGTCAATACTAGTCAAAAAATAGAATACGGAGTGAACATTCCCTAGAGTATCAACACCATATAAACAAAATGGCGGAGATTCATGAAGAAAATAAAAAAAATACACAGGTAGATATTTCAGAAATCTAAAAATCCTATACAAAACTGTGTTACTTTGAAAATAGGTCACTGTATTTGTGTGAATATTAAAGCGGAGGCATTGATCGCGCGAGTGTGTGGAGGTACGCATAAAATATGTTTTGTTTGTCCCTGCAGGCATTGCCTTGATAAGGGGTGACGATTTGAACACGGTATACCTGTTTATATATACACCATTGTTTATATGTATGTATATGTAATACTTGAAACTTTTAAATTATTTATAGTTCGTTATTTGTGTTCTAATTGAAAATGTGTAGGGGATTCAAATTTAAATTAATCAATAATTAAATTAGGTGAAAAGCGGAATCCATCGTAAAGCTAAAAAAATATATAAATTAGCTTGATCTGTGATAGAAAATAGAGATTACCTAACAAGTGGAACTTTACAAGTAATAAGTATATTATTTCACAATATCTGAAAAATAATCTTAATCAGCCTCACGCTCTATCCCGCATATAGTAGGGTAGGGAAAGGGAACCTAGTGGTAAGACGCTCCGTTCTCTACTTTCCATCGAATTCTGGAGGTATAGAGTGTTGAATGGTGCCGGGCTTTTGCCTTGGTGCTAGGGCGAAGAAATGAAAACATTAATAGATAACAAATCATTCCCCCGAGTGGTCATCGAACTCACAATCGTCGCTTTACATTTACATTCCTGTACCACTGCACCACGACGGCTTCAAGAAAAAATATAAATAATATAATTTTATTTTAATTCTTTAATTAAAAAAACCTTTAAAAAATAGCACTGTAGCCTAACTCGACATTTTCAAACATTATATAACTAGTTCCAACTTTTAAAAAAATAAACGACGATATTAAAACCTCGTTCCGACGAGCGCCCCTAACTAATATTTCTCTAAAGTGACATAAATAAGTTCACAGCTTCAACTGGCGTATATAAAAACACGGGGATTTAATATTTTATTGATTTGTTGCCGGAAACCGAGTCATTAGTGAACTCTTGTAAATTCTACAAATTAGTGGTGGATGACAAACTAAAATTAATGAATTTCTGTACGCTCCTGGCATATTTAATGTGAAGGTGTAGCTTGTATTTAAAAAATATATATAATGAATGATTTATTAATCTATTAATTAATGAAGGACCAATATACTTTATTTTAGGATAAAATCTAATATTCATAAAGATGAATAGATGATAACTATAAAAACCGTTTCGTTTTTGCTCCAGGCAAGTATCAGCGCAGTGCGACGTTTAGTTTCACCTTCACTGTCTCGTTAAATTATCCACTTTTGTTTTAAGCTGGGCTTCTAGCGCTCTATTTAAAATTGATATTATTTAGTAATAATGTATTTTTGTTAATAAAAATAGAATTGTTTACATCTCGGTTAAGTCACTAAAATTGACTGGTTTTTATTAATATATCAACTTTTTCAGTGGTTTCGCCCTCCTCGTTAAATGGAAATAACTAGTAACTGTATAAAACGATAAATGTGATATAATATAGCCTAAAGTCTTCCGCAATCAGTGGACTATTAAACACACAATACTTTTCAAGGCGAACTAGTAAATCCTAAGATTCCTTAGTTTATAATATGTTTTTTTTTATATAAAATAAAAATATTTAATAAGTTATACCAACACTACTTATTTCCAATACAGATGTATGTATAATAATTATAATATTATTATATTAATAAAAAAATAGTACGTACATGTGTACTAATTTAGGATTACATATATTGTTCTTGAACAAAATAACAAATAGGTTATTGTTTACTTTACTTTGTCAACAAAATTATAAAATAAGCTTCATTAAAACAAAATACAATATATACAACAAAAACATGATTCATAATTATCGAAAACAGCTATGAAAGATTTAAAGGTAACCCGTTCATATATTTAAACGATCGAATTATAATTAAGTAATAATAATAAATTTTGGCATATATTTGTGTTGTACCCAGGCTCATTGCCATTACAATACTCGAGGGGTGTACATTTTGATTAAATTTTCACAACCCCAAGCTTAAGCAGCGCAAAGTCATTGTAAATTATGACCGTATCCTAAATATTTGATGAACATAAAAAATATGGTTTGTTGTTTCATATTGAGGTGGTGGTTTATTGTAAAGTTTAAATCAGTCACTAATATCAGTGAATGGGGAACGGAGTGTTTTAAAACTCGGTTTCCTCTTCCTACCCTGCTGTGTGCGGGATACAGCGTGACGCTAAAAAATATCAGTAAAAATAGAAAAAAATAATTATTGCTTTCCGTATGATGTCTCATTATCTAATACAGTATGACATAAGTGGTAATTTTGAAAAAAATTGCTTACTATGTCAGAAGTATTCAAAAAATATACATGTTTAGATATTTCTTGATCGTTTCCCAATATTACTTTGATGAACAAAAATACACTGAATATCCAGATTCCTTGAAACAGAATCTAATTTATATCTTCTAACATCATACATATCGTTAAAATTAATCTTTTCATTACTTTTATATAGTAATAGTTAAATGACGGTTGCAAAGCTTCAATAAATTAAAAATATTGTCGAAATTAAATACACGAATTTTATATTGACCAATTTCCCTCATGAAACATTTTAACCAATTAAACAAATAGTTGAATCCCGACCGCAGACTGTATTTAATAATTAATAGTCATCAAATTAATCCGTCATTTGGAAACTAATTGATATGGATACTTTGAACGCAAATGTACCCCTATACTCGTACATATACCTATCTGAAAATATGAAAAAAATATTATTTTATTGTATTTCTATATAATAAATATACAATTCTTCTTAAAAGTTATAGTTATATTCCCATAACTCTAAACCGTTCATTCTTTGGTTCTATTTTCAGCTTCACACTGTATCCCACATAAAGAAGGCTAGGCAGAGGGAATTTAATGTTCAGAGTTAAGACACTCCTTTCTCCACTTTTCGCCAAATTCTCTGGGCATTGAGTGCTTAGTGACGGAACTTAACACCATCATTTGCCTCAGTACCAGAACGAAAAAAAAGAAAACAGCAAATCTTTTATTTCATCGAATGGCAATCGAACCCACAACCTGTCGTGTTTACAATCACACGCTTGTGCACTAAGCCACTGCTGGTCTCAATCATTCATTCGTCATAATACCGTTTATTACTGTTAAAAGAAGCATAATCGGGCCGATCTGCTCTTAGCAAAACGATTTGCTCTCAAGAGATATGCCGCCTATAATTTAGCTAACTATCGCTGTGAAGCGATATATCAAGTTTGATAGTCAATTATTGGCACTCGGGACTGGAAACTGTTGTCTTTGGGTTATCTCAGCCATATCGCTGGCACCGGGATAACGCATATCTAATACTAGTATGTAGTTCATAATGTTAATCCTAGTAACCACTAAACTTAAATCCTGTCATAATCTCTATGTATTTACATGAAATAAGAATATTATTTTAATTTAGTAATAATAACGATTGCTTTACTTTGATTCTGCTAATCACTGTATTGATGTCCGCAAAAATATACTTTATATTGGTTTAATTTTTGTGAGCACTTGTGGACACAATAAATTTAGATATTTCTATTAATTTAATAACAAATTTATTTAAAATTAATATAAGAATTACATGTAATAAACCTTGTCCATCTTATAATACCTAAGTATAGAATAAAAAATTTTATGACCTCTGCATACTGTAGTAAAGTTGAGAGATTTATTAGGAGAAGGACATTAAAACGACATTTGGGTTGAAGCTGGGAAATAGGAAGCCCATGATGACGGTCGCTTCAATGAGCTATTAACTGAAATATCTCATATTCGAGATGATTAGGACTCTTCAAAGGTTAACAGTCAAAGGAATATTAAAAGTGCAAAAGTCCCACCATCTTTGAAGTTCTGTCTTTAATCCTGAGTTACTGCTAGTTAAATTTAGATCACTGCGTAGACCTTTTAGGGTGCGAACTGACATTTGTCACCATGATTTCGAAAAGACTTCATATGCAGGATTATTCTTAAAATAACTAGTCGTTTGTTTAAAGTAGCAGTACAAGCGAAAGCTATTACATTACGCTGTACCTACATCTAAGATTAAACTAATGGTTTCTCCCAAATAGTTTTCGTTCTTAAAATACTAATTTAATACATACTTTTAACATGTCGACAAGCATTAACAATTTTCAACTTAGTAATGTAAGTGGATAAATTTATTTGTACCGATCCGAATAGAAATGTGTACAAATAGATGCGTTTCAATGATTATCTATTAGGGCTAAATATTTTCGAGGGCAGCGGTGCATGTGATTAAGGGATGGGACATTATATTCGTTGCTTTTGTCCACAATTGTCCTTGTGTGGTTTACATTCCTTTATTGCTGAACGACGTTTTGATCCTTAATGCCATGTCAGAAGGTACAATTTGATGAGACGTTTAATAAACGTTGTATTGAGTTACGCAAACCCAATACCGTTGCCTAGGCGAAAGCTGATCTCTTTCGGTGACATCGCCAGAAGTACGAAAGGATTATCGGATGACAATGTGCATTTTTTCATATCTTGTGTGTATTCTCTGATGCTAGGATGCTATTAAATTGCGCATCCATCTTTTGTCATGACATACGGTGTTTTCAAAGCAGATGGCTCTTTATAAGTCTCCGTTTGAGTAAATAGAGTAATGAATTTCTATTTTACTTTAAATAGATTTAAATATGTTTTTGCTTTTCCTTGTAAATGTTGAACTCGAGGGTATTTAAATTTGTATAGTTGCGTTGCGTTTGTGTTCTGTTATATAAACATTGTGTTTGAGGCAAATAGAAGGATTTTAGAATTTAAATGTATTCGCTATTTGAAATACTATTGTATTTAGGTAAATATTTTTTTTTATATTTTTCACTACCACTGTATGAAAAGTTACATAAATATTTCTGAATTTTGTAAATTTTTAACTATGAATTAATTATTAGGTAAATCTATAATAGAATTTTGAGCAATTCTTTTTTAGACTATTGGTCTAAGTCTCTAAAAGGTGGTAAAAAAAATTGAACAATACTCGTATACAAGAGACTAATTTACTAAATCCTATCTGAATTGTAAATTATATTTTTATAATCAGTTGACTTTTTTACATGCAACAATGAATATTCGAAATCTTGAGAATGTCCCAAATTCTTTTTGCCTTATCTGATATTTCATCATGATAGAAAGTATATTATTTATTTAAATGAATTTCCATTTGAAATATTAATGAAACATTGATGACATGATAGTAAATTATATCATTTCTTTTAACATTTATTAGATATAAGTACGTAGGATTTAATTCATAAATATAAAGTTACATACAGCCGCGCTTTGCCTTCTTACCAGAGCAAGTAAATGAAAATATTAAATAATTCATCCCCTGAGTGAAACATAATTTACTGACTCGAAAAATAATTTAAATTTGAGTATTCTATCAATCTCTACTTCTTTGTCCCAAAAAGTTACCGGAGTTCATATCAGATATAAATCCATTTATTTCGGGACCTTTTGGTTTCCTAATCCTAAACTTTAGTTATATTTGCGATTTCAAGTTTCGGCACAAAGTTATAAAAGTTTGCAAATAAATTTTGTTTTCAATGTGTTTATATTTTCCTTTTAACCACTTATGTAATGAGATTTTCACCATATTTTATGTAAACATTTTTAATAGATATGTACTCCGAATATTATAAAAATCATAAAAATATATAAACTGTTTGTTAGCAATAAGACTGATAAAAAGCAGATAATATAGCATCTCGAAAATCATCAAACCTATCCATTAAATTCTACAATAACTGAATCACAGTCCATAGCGTACAAAATTGCATAAAATTTTTCAAAAGAAACAAATACATACAAACGTACAACCGAATATAACCGAAACTAAGTCTACAGTTATCGGGACAAGTTTAAACAATTTTAATCGACCGCTAGCGTGTCTAATCTCGGCCGTATATCTAACTTTATTCATGTGAGAGACATAAATACCTATCTATCAGATAATGTCACGCAACATACCGTCCCTCTACATTTGGATTTTGGGCTAATAAAAACAAGTTTTCCCATTATTTCTATGCTGACCCGTCGCCGTCGTCCGCGCGGTGATAAGGGTGGACGTCAAAAATATATGTATGTTGATTTCGTTTTGATTCGTTTTCTATGTGATAATGTTAGAAGAATACGATTCGGAATTCTAAATTATAGATGTATATGTGGACGATGGTATTTTATTACTCGATATTCAATTTATGTTAATTTTGTGAAACTATTAAAGTTAAAAAGCAATGTAACATTTAATTTTAGAGTATTTAATTCTTCATAAGCTAAGTGTACAGCGTCTGACTGTAAGCGCGACAGTTGTGTGTTCGTCTCGATTGTAATGAATTCTTTCTTTCCTCTCCTCTCTCTGGTCAAAATACTGAGCGCGGTGTAGAGTTCCTCCACTCAAAATTGGACGGTACGTAGAGGACGGAGTGCCTTGGCTCCCTCTGTCTAATCTGCTATACACATTCTGGCTGAAAATGTAATGCGAAGAAACTATGGTACGGTTGTTCTGTCCATGTTGTTTGTGACTCGGGAATAGCGTGAACCTTTTGTTTGTTACTTAGCGTAGAATTCTCTATAAAACAACACAATCGTATCATTATGTTGAGATTGGATTCAAAATTTTAATATGTAAAATGAATTTTGTAATCATTTTGAATTTTTATAGTAGGTATGTCATATAAGATTTTGGATTTCTATGCTTTTAAATTACAGTTAATTTGACTTTCTCATTTACAAATATATTTATTTTAATATTTTTTTATTTTTATATTGATTTTTTAACTTTTCTTGATAAAAAAGTAAAAGATTGTTAAAAAAAAAACTTCAAAACAATTTTTAAATGAAATAAATACTTAACATAAAAAAAAATATTTACGTTTTTAAAATTACTAAAAAAGAAACAAAGGCAAACAAAATGGTAGTGGAAAAAAATAAAACAAAGCAAATTAAAAAATGAAATGTGTATTTCAAATGTTCTCCGAGAATTCTTCCTCCAATTATATACAACTATATACAATGATCAGATATATCTATTTACATATTTGTAATAATATATTTTTTATATAACAGACTATAATATAAATGCAGTAAAATTTGTACATAATGCTTTTAAGTTCATAACTTTGGCATGATATAATTTAAGCGACAATTTATAATAATAATATTCATAGAGCAATAGGTACTTAATTAGAATTTTACATGGATGTATAGAAAAGTCCTATCTATTTATAAATTATTATCGCAGAAATTAGGAAATTATTAATAAATTATTTTTTAAACTTAAAAACGAAATTTCAAATGTACAGATAAATGCTTACTAATGGCGTGACATATTTACTATACAATAAATACAAGTACGAATAACTTAAAACAATTATCACTTTATTGGACTAATACGCTTAAGCGTCGCAGATTGAGATTTACCTGCGTTGAAGCATACGCTACGCCCAGAGCTGGGCGTGCGGCGGCATGCGTGGGTCGCGCGCGTGCAGGGCGGCGGGCGCGAGACGCTCGCCAAGCCCGTCCGCCAGCAGCGGTGGCAGCTTGCCGGCCGGCGGCGGCGGGGGCGGCGCCGGAGCCCGCCCGGCCCCCACCGGCGACACCGACGCGTAAATATTCACTGTCGACCGGTGATACTGACACTTTCGCAAGTCTGGCATAGCAAACCTTAGTTTTTGCCAAAATTGTCTATCTCCCCACTCGATGCACGTATTGGCTTTTAAACACAACCGTAACTCGGGATCGATATGCCGCTTCGGGAGGTCACCTAACAGTATTATTATCAGTCTTCTTCGTCTCTCTTTTAACACTTCGTGTAATGCAGTTTTGAATTCGAATCGACACCACTCGTTATTTATAAAGTTCTTGGAAAGAACAATGATAGTTCGTTTTGAAGATTCCACGGCCTCGATAATAGTGTCGGCTACGTATGTCGACGCATTGAAATCGCGGTAATGTAGGCAGAGCCGGAAACTCGGGTCCGTCGATTCCAGCCCGGGCGCTAACATCTGAGCGACGAATGCCTCATCTTTCACGCTGTAGCTAATGTAGGCATCAAATAGCCTATCTTTGTCAGCTTCTTCGTCGAATGTAGTACTTTTATAGCACATTCTGAATCCACAATGATAGTAAATCCATACTCTTAGCTCTCGTCGCCAGTAAAATATTCCACATATTAGTACCGAGCTCAGGATAAATACAAAAAGCGAAATTAGTAGCAACGGCAGATAGTCATTAATTACTTGATTTTCAATTATAGATGAGCTTCCGCCGACGTGACTGGTACAAATTGTAGAATTAAAATCTGACATATGGGGCCCAACTGCGTTTGTCACGTTGTCAAAAACACAAGTGATTTTATCTGAGTCTTCCACTTTTCCCAAATTATTTTTAAACCAATTTCTAAATTTATTCATATATTGACAGTCGCAAGACCAAGAATTGCGAGAGAGACTTATTTCTACCAAATATGGATTTAGCGTGAACTGCCATACAGCGAAGCTATAAATATTATTTCCCTCCAATCTCAGTACTTCTAAATGCCGCAACTCCATAAACGTGCGATTATCGATATAATATATTTTATTGTCTTGTAGATGTAATTCACGTAAATTCTCTAGGGGTGACAATTCGAAGCCTAACAATTCTTTGATATTATTTTTTTCCAAATGCAGCACAGTTAAACGTTTTAGTCCACTAAATGTATTATTATACAATGCGTCAATATTTGAATTATTTGCATATAATATTTTTAAATTTTTACGACCAATAAAGGCATGGCTTGTTAAACCACCAAAGTTATTACCGTCTAAATATAGTTCGGTTGCGTCCATAGGTATAGTGCTCGGTATCTCCGAGTAGCCGGCAGCGGAACAGTCCACAATGTTCGCTGACCACGGCTGGTCGTGATAGCACGTACAGTTCGATGGGCACGTCATTTCACAATCACACGCGTCGAAATCACAACAATGGCACAATGTAAAACAGTGAGTTTTGTATGTACACAAAAACTGAGATGATTCCGCTTCAATGAGTGGAATATAGGTCCTTTCACGATTATAAAGTAACTTGCAATATATGCTCTCTAAGTCCATAACTCTAGGATGTTGCCTTAAGTGGTCGAGTTTGTTTATACGCTGCAGCCACTCCATTGTACAGTCACATTGAAATGGATTTCCACCAATATAAAATTCTGGTAGGGGTCTTCCTGGATCGACTGGAGTCAAACGAAGCGCATTAAGGTCCATACTAGTTATTTGATTTGCATACAAATCGACTCTCGTTAAATTGGTTTTTCCAACAAAAGTTTGGGCCTCAACTTGTGTAATTTGATTATCATTCAAGAACAGCAGCTCGATACTGCTGGGAATTGAAAAAGTAGATATTTTTGTCATTTTATTGAAGCTCGCGTCTAACGTTTGAAGACGTAACTCTTTGTCTAAGCGATAATTATTGCTTAATTCTTTGATGTTGTTGCTGTGAACGTCTAACCACTGAAGTCCCGTTGGAATTACGGTGTAGTCAAACCATTCTATTTGGTTATCTGATACGTTTAACCACAATAAAGAGGGTATATTTACAAAAAGTCCTTGAATATCAGTAAGTCGGTTGGCATCTAATCTAACAGCTTGCAAATTCGATAGACTCTCAAAGGCATTTGTATCGATGTGCTTTAATTTATTTCGTGCCAAGTTCAAAATTTGCAGAGTTGGCAAGTCTGTAAAGACGTCCTTGCTTATATTTTCAATTTTATTTCCAATAAGCCGTAATCCATACACATTATGTAAACCGACAAAGCCAGGTTCTTCTAATGAAGTTATCTGATTTTCACCGAGATCAAGAGTTCTTAGTAAGCGCATATTTCTTAGCGCTATGGGCACTTTCTTTAAGCGATTTCCATTTAAATTCAAATCTTGCAAAGAAGAAGTATTTCGAAATGCCTCAGGGTGAAGTTCTTCAAGATGGTTATTATCTATAGATAGAAGTGACAATACGTACAGGCCGTTTAAGGCGTAAGCATCAATGTGTGAAATCTTGTTATACGATAAAATAAGAGTATGCAAATTATTCATCGGTGCAAAAGTATCTGCAGCAATAGATTCTAGCATATTATGTTGAACATTTAATATCTGAAGCGTATATAAGTCTTTAAATATTCTTGGGTCCAGTTTTGTCAATCTGTTATTTGATAAGTTTAAAAGCACCATTCTGATAAGACCAGTAAATGTGTTTTCATTTATCCATGTGCTTGTCAAATGGTTGTTAGACAAATCTAATGCCAACAGCTGATCTAAGTTAGCGAAAAGACTCGGTGACAGAACACTAATGGAATTATTTTGTAAATATATTTCCTTAATAACTGGCCGGCAATCTCTAAATAAATCTTGTGGAAGTGCAACAATCTTATTATTTGATAAGTCTATTATTTGCAACTGTTTCAACCCAGACAAAGCTTTATCAGCCACCATAGAAATCTCATTATCGTGTATATGGAGCTCTTTGAGTCTTCGCAAAGCCATGAAACCATTTTCTGGCATAAGCACAAATTGATTGCTTGATGCATCTAGCACTTCAATATCTAAAGAGCATGTTGAATGAGGTAATGACGAAGTTGACGGAGAGGGTCCCTCATGTTCGCTAATTAGAGCTTGATGCATTGCTCTCTCTCTAAAACCTAAGTCACTTACATCTTGTAGGCGATTGGATGACACATTTAAATACACTAAGTTTGTCAATGGGCAAAATAAATTTTCAGGGAATGACCAAATATTATTGAAACTCAAATCTAACTTTTCTAACTGACGAACAGCTGTAAAGCTTTCCGGAGCGATTTCTAGGCTCATTGCAGCCCACTCGGTGTTTTTAGTTCTAATCGTTAAGTTTCGTAGGTCCCTCAAACCGGAAAGTACACCAAGCGGCCATCTTCCAATTTTACAGTTATCCAAAATAAGTTCACGTAGTTTGACTAGATGTGCGAAACTGCGGTCATCTAATGAACTTTTGTACATCATTTCTTCATTGCACTCTATTCGTAACGAAGTCGTGTGCTCTGAAGGTATCACACTAAAATTTGTTGTGTCAAATTCACTGTTTATGGTACGCAGTTTACACGTGAGTGAAACTTCATGGGCGTCGTTTGGTCCCCGCAGCCACCATTGGCAATCATCTGGTGCTTCATATTTGAGTGGTAATGAACTTTGATCTGCCACGTTCAGTCCAATGACAAACCAAAATATAACTTGGCTAAAAATTGTATTTCTTGACGATAGTCGCTGAATAGCCATTTTGGAAGAAATAAAATATCAAGGAAGAGGGAAAACAAAGCACGGTTGGCTCAGTGTCATGTTTTTTCCGACGGCATGCGTTTGTTGCGTCCCCTTGCCGGATGTAAAGAATCCATCAATTTATGAACCAATTTTAGTAACAATTTTAATAAACAGTTCTTGAACTTATGATGCACATATTGACTAGTTTTTCAGTCACAATACCAAGTCTTTTATGTTGTAAACAAAACTGTAACATAACTGTTCACTTTTCGATATATTAAAAACGTCACTTAAATGTAATTTTTATACGTAAACAATGTTCGTTATAGTCCTTTTAATTGTGAATATTTTTGGAATCTGCTATGTTTGAAAACTAAAACGCGTATAATCGTAATTTCAATAAACGTTTTTCCGGCCAGAGCATCGAGCGACGCGACCGTGCCTCGACGCGGCGTAGAGTTAACTAAAGTGAGTAGAGGTATTGCAGTCGCGTTACGCGTAGAATATACGCTGAGCGGTAGGGAGGGGTGCGGGCTGTGATGAGCCGAGCGGTGGCGAACGTTCACGAAGACTTATTACAATAAATTATTTTTTACGAAGCTTTAAGAGATTGGCCGCATGTATCTCGGCTACGGACTTTGAATGAACGTAGACATCAGCTGCTTAAGGAAGTTTGGGAAAATTTTGAATTATACTTATATTTCTTACTAGCTTCAATTAATTTATCACAGTATTATTTATATTTACATTTGTATGCTAAATATCATGGTACCCAGTTTCTCTACATTGTACATAAATAAATTGAATATCCAATGGAAACTGATAAGTTTGCAATATTGTTTTCCATAAATGAAAAAAATATAGATAGACGTGTATCTCCGATATTAATCAAAATTACATAATAAATTGATTACATTTTAGTAATAATATAATCATTTATATTTATGAAATCTATCAAAATTTTTTAAGAGTATTTATTTAAGAAGACATACTGTAACACGTTTTTGGAACAAAAATTATAATTAGAAAATTTTAAAAAAGCTTCATTAGGTACATAAAATTACGTACAATTTTTAAATATGTGATTAAGTAAATTACATCATTGAACCAGTCGCAGCGCAGGGCACAAGAGTGCAGCTGTAAATGCGATATGTTTTGGGTTGAATCTCAGCGCGTGAAAATGAAATTAAATATTTATTTTCATTTTCTCGCCCGCTGAAATATTCAATATTTTCTATTTCTCATTCTAGTCTCATTCCACTCAATATGCAATGCCTCCAGAATTCGGCGGAAAGTGGGAAACAGCAGTGTCTTAATGGGAACAGAGTGATAATACTGGGTTCTAAGGTTCCCTATGCCTATTCGGCGAAAGGATTCATGTATAAAAGTAACAAACTAACCAAACCATACAAAACTTTGAACAATCATCTATTACATAACGTTTTAACAATATAAAAAATGCGAAACCACGTTTTATTAGTTCCATTAACCTGGCAAAATAAAAATTTAACACCAGGTGAGCAAATCCGTGAAAGCAACAAAGAAAACGTAGATTACGAATCCAACCCTTTTAAAATTCTAAAGGAAAAATTAAAAAGTAACTATGGTATAAAGGTATTAAGAGCTTAACGTAACAAAAGAGTTCTGTTCACGCTTCGCGGACCACACGGCTGTTAGACGATGGTAGATATCATTTTAATCCTTTTAGTTAAGTTGACTATGAAAAGATAGACGTCGCCGCCGCATCGGTATTTTTCTTTTACTCAGCTGACGTTTATGCTTAAGGAATAAAAGGATTATTTATTCTTACAATGAAATTAAATTGAATTTCTTAACTTTTGATACCGGAAGACGTAACTACTACAAAAAATATATTTATTAATATAGATAGAAATAAAAGTATAAATGTAAAATGTTTTAAAACTACGTAATAATTATAAGATATAGAAAAAATTATTAAGAAAGTGTTTCAGATAGAGAATACCTTAGTTTTTTAATAGATACTAAGTTCCAAAAAAACTACATAATAAATTGAAAGCTATAGATATATTTTAAAGCAACCTAATTATACAAAAACACCCAATAAATTTCGCCTTAACAGGATATATTTTGTCAAAGTAATTTTTATTATAAATATTTATGATCGTTAATATAAAACAAGTCATTCGGAATAGTTGTACAAATTACTTTTAATAAATTGCTAACAACGTCGCGCTATGTATTGATATATTGTGGTTTTTTTTGTAAAATAACTAGATATTGACATATAAAAAAATTACAATTATGCGTTGGACAGGAGATAAATAACTTACTATGAAATATGTAGGTGGTACAAGCGCGATGTACCATATTAAAGATAACAGAAATATAAAAATATTAAATCCAGCAGAAAATATTCTGTATTCATTATATAATGACCTCATGTAGGTCTCAGGCGAGGTTTTCCGTCATTGTAAGACGAATAGCGTTAAACTCCGCACGAAGAACACTAAGTTTCGACTTGCGCGGAAATGTGGAGTAGGATTCATTTCAGTTGCTGATTTTCACGCTCAACTCATGTAGATACTCAGTTATCTTGATCTTTTTAAATATATAGGTACCTAGTTGGAAACTTACATACAATAGGCGGACAGTGGATAACAGAATGATATATCACTGAGTCCTCTGCCAATTCTGTAAGGAGTGGGATGTATAAGATGAAAAAAAAACATAAATAATCACCATACTGCCAATCTCTGTTCATTAGAAAAATAATTTATTATGCCTTAAATATACCGAAATTTTACATTTAAATTAGATAAAATGATTTATATACATTATTACGGTTATACGAAGCATATCATGATTACCATAACACATGTACATGTCACATCGTTTGTTATAATTAAAGAAAAAAAAGCCGGTGACGTAATTACGGAGTTAAATTATGTTTTTGGGAACACGTGTTACTTTGTTGTTTCACAAAACATGTACGGCGATGAGTCCCAACTCTAAAGTGTTCACATTCCGTCACTTTCCGAAATGAATGACGATCAATCATAATTTTAAAGATTTTGTCCACTAAAAGTATAATGATATATAGCTTCAACATAAATTTATAGTATGAAAGTATCTTCCTTATCTTACACAGGTTTATTACAACAAATTTTCTAACAAGACAAGATGTAAAAGCAATTATCGAGATGCATAAACTATATTCTAAAAAAAAATGATATTTTTGCTGCAAATTTAATAGACATTCTTAAGAACAATTTAATTAATCATTAAAAAATAAATAATCCGTACAAAATCAACTCAAAAAGCTCAAAAAGCTTAAAAACACAGCAGCTCTACCAGTGGAAAGCGACACTAAAAGCTTATTAGTCTTTTTGTTAAGACGATACGTATTGGAAACTGCGTAGGAAGAAACAACTTTGAGAACAATTTGTGACTATCAAGTTTTAATCACTGTAAACAATTGATCACCGGCCCGTCACTACGGGTATAACGACCGAGAGTTTATAATGCTTTTTGGCATGTCGGTAAACTGATTTATATTTGAACCAATCGTATATAATTACCTTTATTTATTATTTAAGTACTGTGCTTTAAATGTATGAATTTTATATAATTTCAATGGTTGTGCTTTAATTTGTATCGTGTTTTATTTTAATATTTTAGATATTTTATATAATATTTATATATTACTTAATATTTATTTGCGTCACATTGTATCCCGTAGATAGCATGGTAGGTAGAGGGCAATCTGGGGGCCTAGTGTTATGACATTTCGTTCCTATTAAGATACTTCCGTTTAGCATTTTCCTCCGAAGTTCTGAACGCATTGCAGGATGTGTGGCGGAAATTTTGGTAATTACAAAAGCGTGGAAATGGAAATATTAAATATTTTATTCCCCTGAATGGGAATAGAGACCACTACCGTCGAATTTTCAAACGCACGCTTGTGCTACAGCGGACTTGCCGATACTGACATGCAAAAAATGCATAAGAAATCATATTCTGAAACTTTTAAACAAAAAACTAAAATCCTAAAGTCTTATATTTTATAATAGAAAAGACGTGTTCCAACAAATTACTTTAAATTCGTAGTATAAATTTTGAATGTCTTTGTCTGAATAATATTTTATCTGGCTACGTCAAGAGCTTTTAAGATAATTAAATGAGATTGAATTGATTTAAGATTGTATTTATAATGTAAATTGTATATATTATGATAATTGGATAGAAATTTATTTTATAGAATAACATCAATTATGTGAGTTTCAATGGGTCATTCGTGTCGCAGGTGAACGAGCTTGCGACTGTAAAACGCGACTGGTTGCGAGTTCGATTCCCACTCATCTATATTAAAATATAATAATCTATTTATATTATCAGGAAATTACAGAATTTATAGTGAATTCATTGACTGGTGAAGATTATTCACACAGTATTTTTATTAGATCATTAGATATGAACTGTAACGATGTATTTTTAGAGAATTATGCATTTTGTTTTATCAAAATCAGTTCGCTTAACCGACTACTACGTGATAGAAATGGTAACTTGAAATATACTGAATAAATTTACAAATATTACATACCCCACACGGAGACCACACATTATAATTCCCACAAAAACCATATAAAGCTTAAAACTCATAAATTTTACTTAAAAAATCAAAAGTAAACTTCCTCGAGGAAACACGATTAGGATTAAAAAATACTTCCTTCTCAGCAGCGTTTAATATAAATGTGTTGACAGTCACGGCCATAGCGCGATTCAGAATTTACAATGACCCAAACCAAAGGTGGGTAAATATGCCGTCCGACACAAAAGTCCAAAATTCTTTTGACAGCGTTCAAAATCAAAAATTATGAACCTTGACAGTCGTGAATCACCAAATTAATATCCTCGAAAGAGAATTAAACCAATTAATGATTCTTAGATTTGGAGAAAAAAATATTTTGTCCTTTTTTGGTCCTTTAAAATTGGTTATAATCCGTCCTGCTTGTGCATTTTTGTGTGACAAGGCTGGCCGGTAATATTTCACCGTCAGTGTTGAGAAGGCACCCACGCTCAGGTAGCAAACATTATCACTATCGGCGTCGTTCATTATTTAAAAAGGTTCCTAAAACGCGTGGTCGTAGAACAGAGTCGAAGTATACGTATATATTCGAGTGTTTTTTTAATAATTTTATTTTTTTAAATACTTATTAATCTTACTATGAATTTGAGAAAATACGCTATTCTGTCTATATTTTTTCTCTGTATGTATATGAAAGATTATAATTTATATATAATTATAATATGTTTATATATATGTAGTTCAATTTAAATTACAAATATATGATAAAAAATTTGTAAATATATGATTTTAGATATAATACTTGTTTAGTACTATGATTATACTTAAGATAATAAAAATATTCTACTATTATAGAATAGTTTACCAAGTAAAAAAATGTGTATAGGACAAAGCCTCTCTATTTATCACCTGTTTGAAATTTTGTGCGAATCTATGGAATAAATAAAAAATAACTCTAAAGCGCGACTCTAGAGAAAAAAGTTATGGGAAACAAAAAACACAAAAAGAATAGTTTCTGAGCCTGAGCGACCGTTTGTTATATAGCCTCTTTTGTGCCAATTATGAAACTGTTTTTAATTTCTTACTCCTTTTATAAATAGCGTGGATAGATTTCTGATAAATCCAGGTCTAAAATATTATAATATACTATTATTATTTAAATTTCGTAAAATATTTTTATTTATAAATATTCCGTGAAATAAGGGTTGAAACTTAAAGCTGTAGCTGTCGAGTTTATTGAGTAGTAGGTATAGTAGAAATATTTCACAATTTTCTTTTTTAACACATAATTAATTTTATAAGGCTATTTATTGCATCTAAGTTATTTATTTCTGAAACATCAAACGTAGCCTTGTTAGTCCGTCGCTCGCCGCGTGGTACCCCTGTCCTGCGACCAAGCAAATTATACCATTCACAGCGGGTTGCACTGCCTTAACGCCCTATATCTTTTTTATTCATTATATAAAAAAACTTGTTTAAGCTTTATATTTTAATCAGTCTGTCTTGTATAATATGTGTATGCAAGCTATACCTATAGCTATAGCCATTTAAGTTAGCTGCATTGCGCTATTTTTTTCTACAGCTGTGATCCTGTTTTATTTTATTTTTTATAAAAACAATGAGGCTAGCTGTAGTGAAGGGTCACAAAATGTGACTGTAAGTGCGACTGGTTATGGGTTCGATCCCCACTAGGGGAAATAAAATATTTATTTAATTTTATATTTCCTTTTCTTCGCTCTGGTGTCGAGGCAAAGGAAGCGCGGCGTTGAGGTACGCCACTCAACACGCAATGCCTCTAAAACTCGGCGGAAAGTGAGGAACTGAGTGCCCTAACACTAGGTTCATTCTGAATAGAGCGTGAAACTGATTCTTACAGTATAGAAAATTTGAATTAAAGAAATGTCAATATTTAAAATAAATAATTAACAATCTTATATTAATTGATAAAATATATTTGATAAAAGGTAAAATAAATATCTATCTATAAGAGACGGGCTCACTTATGATAAAACTCAAGACTTTGGGCCAAAGTCGATAAGATTAAATTACCATTAGAAGATTGCAGAATCCTTTTAACAATTTAAACACAGTCGGGCTTTGACAAAGCTTTTACGTGTATAATATTTAATAAATATTTTTCTTATAATAAATATTTGTTATGTATTGTACGACTAATATATTTTTAGTTTATTTTTTCCGGCATTTCATGGTAGGCCGAAGGAACCTAGTGTTGAGACACTCCGTTCTCCATGCACCGCCCAATTTTTGAGACATTGCAAGTTGGATGGTATTTTGTTCCTAATTTTTTGTTTTATGTCTGTTTTGGAATAATATATGTTATTATTTGTTTCTTTAGGGAATTTCGGTCACTCTCTTGGCGATTCACGTCCAGGGCACTTTAATCACGAAGCTTACTATGCCTTTGCACCAACAACTATCCTAATACGAGTGCGCTTTGTAACAAGATAATCACTAGAGCTTTTCCCAAGTTTAGCTTGTAGGTGGTAAGGTGAGCTCGAGTTATCTTCTCAAATAGGAGGCCATAAAATTTTAACCGATATATTCTCGTGTTCACTTCGTAAACTATGTTCAGTATTAGATTTTATAAAATTGTTGTTTGTTGTTGTAAAATATATTTGTGAGAGATTTAATTAAGAATATTATGTATAAGGAAGACACTGTCGGAAGTTGTAAGAAATACTTTAAACTTAAATAATAAATACATATAAATAAATTATAAGGGATAGCGTCTGTCTGTAAACTAGACATTAGAGGGTTAGGTTCCACTCGAGGGAGCTAATTATTTTCATTGCGTCGCTGTTGTAACGAAAGAAACCAATCAACACTCCATGTCTCTAAAAATGATCGGAAAATGAGGAACGGACTCACTCTACCCACCTTGCATAGCTGCGGAATACAGCATTAGAAAAAATATAAGTAAGTTTTAATAAATTCTTTTCCATTACAATAATATGAATGAACACTCGAAATAAAATTAGGAAGACCTCAAAGACTTAATGGAACTTTTACATCAGTAAAAGCGTAATAAAATTTAATACATAAGTTTCGCAATGTCTCGAAAATCGTAAAAAAATCCATTTACACTTCGAATTTCACATACAATTTGAGATACCTACAAGAATTCTGTTGTTAGAGTTTTATTTGTTTTAAGATTAGATAACGAGTATTTGTATTTGGTAGTGCTATTAAATAGCTAATAAACATAAATTATTGTACTCGATGCTATGATTATCTTTTTAATAATATTAGTTGGTATTCCAATAGTTATATTATAGGTATTTTGAGGTTCGAGAATTCATTGGAAAGTATCTTAATGGGAACGGAGTATCTCAACGCTATGTTCCTAGGTTCTCTCTCGTGAACTAAGTTAACAAAATGTATATATTATATTTATTTTGAGGTTATTTTAAAGAGAGAATCTAATGAGACTACTCTCAGTATTTTTTTCCGATTTATATAGTGATTTATAATTTTTAATGCAATATATTAGATTTGCGAAGAAAGATAACATCAAATTCCTTTTGTTTATATCAAATAAACTTAACGGATCTTATTTTATAAGATCTTTAAACCGAGCTGTGAAGATAAAAGTGATAAAATCTGTATAACGATGCTTATAGTATTTAATATGCCTACTCACAAAGGAAAAACTGTAATACTTTATGTTATCTGGTGGAGGTTTCAAAGTAACGCACGGTTTATATTTTATAGTAAATTGCTATTAAACTTACAGTTTATAGAAATTTACAGATTCTAATTTAGTATCGGTTTTAAGTTAAATACTTTATTCGAGTATTAATATTTATTTTTGCACATAATAAATTAATTGCTATTGTGTATATTTAGATTGCTAAATAGGTTTTGAAATTATTTAAAAGAGGTCAAAAATATGTTATTATATAAATATACATATATATAGAACTTTTAGTATAGACAATTTTGACAATTGAACACTTTTGACAATTGACCATAAAAGAATATGCATAGGTATATTGCAAAGCTGTGCCCAGTTAACCCACTATAGTTGCTTTATTGATTTTTAGCTATTTAAAGGTAGAGTTGTCCTCATTATAAGTTGATATCAGAGTAGCAGGTCAGTTCTATGCTTATTATAGATTTTGATTGTATTGGCTTATATAGGTACCTACTGTAGCAGTACTAGTTTTCTTGCAGCTCCTGCCTAACATGACTAACTTCATTTCGTTCTCTTCATAAATAAAGTGTTGTGAAAAGTGGAGAAAGGAAATATTTCAATGGGAACAGAGTATCTTAACACTAGGTTCTTCCCTCCCTCTTCCCTCTGCCTACCCTGCTATGTGGGATACAATGGGTAGCTTTATACAATAGCTACCATCAACAGTCAGCAAAACATAGACATCTTAATTAACAACAGCCAGACAAGATATCTGGCTACCGAGGAAAGTATACCATCAATCATTATTCTTTGATTGATAATGGTACGTGAATTACTGATAGATCGACCCGCGGGAATGCCCGGTTCAATTTATTTACATGTGTTGTGCTACTTGTTGATGTTGCCAACGGTACAACACGTTGGCTTACAATTGTATAGACAGCCTATAGGTTTTTTGATCTGTGTGAATCTAATAAGGTAGGAGAAACGTAGAGTTAAGATATCTATTCTCCAGTTTTTGCCCGATATTCAGATATTACTTGTTTGAGAGTGTCCAGTGCTGGTCCACTATTTAAGTCGCTCCCATTTACACATACTAATATCGTTATTGTCATACATGTAACTTTTTGACTATTTTTAAGTGATATCAAAAATATCATAGCCATACAAAAGTGATATAAAGTTAAAAGTAAGTATAAATATCTGTCTAAAACGCGACAATTATGGGCCCGTGGGAACTCGTGGGAACCCGAAAAAAAACAATCATTTGTTCCTATACCCACTACGAATCCTACATCATCAAATTATTATTCCTACTAAGCTGTTGCCACTTCTATTATATTGTGAGCTCTTATTACTGATCTGAGATACCCACTAACGAAGCGTCGGATGTGATTGAAAATCATCGTAGAGGAATGATGTCCTAGACGGAAGCCATTATAAATCACATACAGACAGTAGTCTATACATTATAAGGTTGATTATACGAGGATGATAACTCCACACAACACGGTCACCGGTCGGCGCGAGCACGGCGAGCAAGCATTAAAAAAAAAAATTTAAACGTATCTATTACGTATATTTTGAATTTCGACTGTAGTTGACGAATATAAAATTGGAAATTATATTTAATTGAGTTTTTTTAAATATCAGCTTCACGCTGTATCCCGCACACAGTAGGGTAGGTAGAGGGAACCTAGTGTTAAGACACTTCGTTTTCCACTTTCTGCCGAATTTTGGCATTGTGTGTTGAGGGGCAGAATTCAACGCAGAGCTTTGCCTCGTCACCAGAGCGAAGAAATGAAAATATAAACGTAAATAAATATTTCACTTCCTCGAGTGGGGATCGAACCCACAACCGTCACGTTACAGTCACACCCTTGTGCTACTGCGCTACGACGGCCTTTTTTAATATATTGGGTTAAAACTAATTAACTAAAAATAAAACAAAAGTAGTTATATTCTTTCGTTCTTGCGTATATTTCTTCTATTTCACAACACAATAATATTTTACTATCGTGCTTTAATTCTAACAACTAGCTATTCAGTGAGAGCTACAATTAAAAGGGTTCAATAATTACTTAATTAAAGATTCGAATGATAACCAGAGCATGCGTAATCATCTACGATCACGAGCGACTACGAACGGATATCAATTTCTTTAGAATTTGACCATTTAGTTACACCTCGTTGAGATCAAGGACTCTACAAGTCATTTCACGTACAATACAAGACAAAAAAATGTATCAAATTAACCGATTCAACCCGCTCAGTGTGGAACCCTAAGAGCGGGTTTCTGTTCATTGAACTAATTTAAACCCACCTGTATCATAAACAATACAAAGGTGCCGATACGGGATGTTTTAAAAAGCATAAAATATTTTTATTTAACAAGATAGTAAGGACGTCGTTCAAGAACATGTTAAGTCATAAAGCTTTGCTCGTAATATCGGGTATTATACGTCTTTGTAATATTTATTAGGTAGTTACGCATAAAATTAATTGTGAATGATTATTTTGAAAGTATAAATTAAAGTGTTGTTAAAAATCAATAATTATTTTCTCTCTTTTTTCTTTTTGTTTTGAAGGAAAAAGAAAAGTATAGTTTGGTAAGTTATACTTATAATAAAAAAATATGGCTCGGTAGCTTTGTCATGTTTAGTTTATTTTAAAATTACATATCACAAATAGATACTAGCTTAGAGTACGGATATTCCTTCTACGGATACGGATCTTTCTTCTTCTTAATGTATTTAAATTAATATTCTACACTATATTAATATATCAAAAATATACAAATACATAAGAGGAATACATGATCTTCTCGATAAAGAAAAAATAAAAAATACATAAAAAAACAAATTCAATTTTTCTACATCATTAGGCATACATGTAATATTTATATACTAATTGAATCGAATATATCCAATACATAAATTAACGGCGGTTGGCGCCGATATCAAAAGGCACAGTGGCTTAGATATTCCATTTGGTTTGTCAGTGGGGGTTCGGTTTCAATCGTAGAGACTATTAATCAAAGTACAGCAATGTCATCCTGCTATGTCCGACTACGAAATTGTATCGAGTTTTTTAATACGAATCTACTTTTAGTTTGAATTGTATCTCTCATTCGTTGTTTTTTGCATCCAATACCATTAGTTGAGTGTGGATATATCACACAATGAGCCGATGTAGTTACTTAATAAATTACGTAGGAACTGCGTCTCTAAGTTCCTTTGATATGGTATTTCTAAAGTGTAGAAAAAGTAATAATAATTAAGTAAATTAAATTGTAATTTTCTATTATGTATGTCAGAGTATAATTATGTTAGATTTTAAAACGTTTAATATAATTATTTTATTAATATTTTTCATATTTTTTTCTGTTTGCCTATTTTATTTGATTTTAGGCAAATAATACACATTCTAGGTTTTGGTATCAAGGCTATTTGGAATATCTATCCATCTAAATTAGAATCAAAATTAAATTATTAATTAAATTAATGTTCATACATTCACAAAATAGAAATATGATTTAGAATAATAACCGTGCTGAAGCTTGCCAAATCGATAATAATTTTATAATAAGATACGTCGGAATTATCTCATCGTACTTTTGGATCATTTGTTATACTTGACGTCTCGCAGTGGAGCGAATCTTCGGTCATTAACTATACTTTTTCGTCAAGCTACAAAAGAAAAGGTCAATTTCGAAAAGAATAAATTATTTATTCGATTGGAATTTTAACAGGTTTTTTAACAGGTTGCATTATTAAATTTAATTTTTTTCTAAAATATATACAGACAAATTCCAATATATACACAATTATTTAAATATAAAAAATAATATATTAATAGTCCTACTGTGTTGAATAGTACACCTAACTAGATTTCTTCTGGTGAAGATATTGAATTTCCCTGTCGGATTACATAAAAAAGAATAAACAATTTTTTTCTTCTTTCTTGAAACTCTTGTCTTGATGCTTTTCTGCACTCTTCGTGGAACGCATATGACAATTTTTTCGTTCTACGTCTAATACTTTCGTCTAATATTACTAGATACAGAATTCTGCAAGTGAGGAACTGAATTGTCTTAATGGGAACGGAGTATCTACTGACACTAGGTTCCCAGGTTCCCTCCACCCACTAATTGTGGGATACAGCGAAAAACAATATATATTTATACAATTCTATTAATAAATAATATACAATTATAAAGTAATAAAAAATCCTCATAAAAGAAGGCGAAAGGGTGGTCCACGCTCAGTGAAACGCACGAGTTGCAACCACCGCGTACGAATACGAATACAACGCCTGTAGTAATGTAACATGAGCTTTAGCTAATCAAAGGCGTAAAATGGAATTTATGGTGTGTAGTGTTCCTTAGCGAGAGTATTGTACAGTCGTATAATGGTAGCAATTACTCAACTCGCATATAAACTTGCTTCGTTCCTTTAAAATGTTTGAAAATTATTCATTGCGCACGCTAGCTGGCCTGTTGTAAATTTTCTTTAGATCAAAAACCGGTTAAATATTGTAATAACTTGATATTGTATTATTTATTTTAATTTTTTGTGTTTTGTGTTATAAGACATACGACATTATTAATAACATAATTCATAATAAATCTACAACCCATAAGAAATATCTTGTTTATATGATAGCTAAGTAACAATAAGAAATGAAAGGATGTTCGAGTAGTAATGGAACTCATAACGCTTGTTGAAATAATAACAGTCAGATCTTAGTGTTACTTTCCAAAAAGTCATTGTATTTATTATTTTTTTTATTTTATTATGTAAATAGTTATTAACGACTATTTTTAACGTCATAACAAAATAGAAAAGTAATAAAAATGTGAAAAAACAGTTACCACCCATTTTTCTAGCGTTAACACGTTCTACTTCCGGTATAAAACGATAAGCCAGAACTTGTTTGGAAATTATTGTACAATATACCACACAGCATTAGCGGTTATTAAATTTTAAGTTTATGAGTAATAATAGATTTTTGTAGGCGTTGTTAATAATTAAAAGTATTTAAAATAGTTAATGGTGTACAATGGTGGAGGAAATGGAAATATTAAATATTTTCTTGCCTGGAGTGGGAATCGAATGCACAACCATCACCCGCTTGTGTCCCTGCACCATACCGTCATTACTTCTGGAAAGTGCATATTAGCAACAAAAATAAAGACATTAATTTTAAAAGACCTACTTATAGTAACTAAAAACTATTACTAAACTATACTAAAAACTATTCCGTGCTAGTAATTGCATTATAATAATTACTTTAAAATTCAGTGATCATTGTGTATACTGTTTTTCTTTTTTTTCTCATATTCCCATATATAATTATGCTGACTCAAGTTGATAGCAACCATTATTTCATATAGCCCCAAGCCACGTCTGGTTTGTAGAGCCGCTGTCATTCTTCACCTACTACATGTTTACTTTTAAGTATAATTAACGTTTGTAATGATCATTTGAGTTTTTCTAGCTATTGCCCAGTCATTTCGTTCGAATTATCTTTTTGGAATAGTCGTATTAGGTATGAATGTGGGAGATATTTTTAGGATAGGTGTATTCGTAAGCGTGGTAGATAGTGTTAACTCTTTAACTATATGGGTTTTATCTTTTTTATAGCTTCACGCAGTATCCTGCACAAAGCAGGGTAGGCAGGAGGGAATCTAGGAACCTATGTTAGGACATTTCGTTTCCTACTTTCCACAGAAATGGATCATTAATTGATTGTCACTCGGGAGAATAAAATTTCAAATTCGTAAAACTTTTGGACATTACTATAACCATCACCTACAATTGCCAACGAGACTGCAAGAATAATTCAACCTAACGCAAAGTAGATTTAATATTTCTAATACTTTGAAATATAAATATAAAATTCTAATACAGCTATCAACACAGTTCACAGTCATAAAAGTTCCATATCGAACGACTGAGCTAGCGCGAAAGAGCATACTAGCCAAATGGATTCACATAAGCAATTTTCTCGCGTTCGTGAGATCTAACCGCGATCCTACGGTTACTTTGAGATCTATTCAGATTTGTGCTCGTGAGAAGAAAAAACAAAATTACAGTCAATTTGTTGCGATATCCTTATAGAGGCAATCCTCTTACGTGTACAGTACGGTTGACGAGTTGTGGCCGCTCTGAAGTAAGCTGATGGCTGCGGTGATTTGATTTCAGGATTTTTCCTAACTTTTGACTATATTCGTCACGGATAAGTGATATGTAGAAATTTAGAAAGCCTATAGCCTATTGGGTCACAACTCTTCCACCGTACTGTAGAGTTATGGATAGATTGAAGAGCGCATCGAACCAGCTATCCGTATATTATGAGGGTACCTAATGACTATCTTGTGAAGCGAAAGTTTTTCGCCTCGCGCTAACATGAGGAGGATTTATCTAAAGGTGATTATTACTGATTCAACGATATAGCCGTTTATCTCTATGATGGATATTTTGGTATACTGCTTTAGGGCTGTTTTAGAAATTGAAGGATTTTATCCTATTTTTTATAAGATAAATATTTTGGTGGAAAACTATTCTTGTTTTATTATGAACGAGGTATAAGCCCACCATTTCGTTTGGTCGGGCTATAAAAGGTAAAAGCTAGTTTTTTTTAACTTTAATAGGAATCGTATTTTAATGCTTCACTGTACTCTCCAAGGACTCAATAACAAACAGGTCAAATTTCAGGTTCCTACGCTGCTTAGTTGGTATTGTGCGTTGTACTCAGTAACGGGAGAGTTTTTTTAAATATTTACTATTTCTTTAAATACCGATTTACGTACATGTTTATACTAAATAATATACGCATTTCAAACTGCCAATATATTAATCCATACTATCCTACGTAAGTAACAGTACTAATTAAATTTTAAATGATTAATTATTATAATTTTAATGAGATATCACCAACATGTGTGTGACATATTTAATATTTTTGCTTATAGTTTGCGTCGAATCCAAGCACTAACATTTTTTTAAAATGACTACATCAATATTGAACAAAATTCATTTTAAAAATGCGAAAATATATTATGACATCATATTTTTGTTTTATATTTTTTACTGCTACGAATAAAATATTAACTTGAACCTAATGAGTAAATTGATAGTTAGGCAAAATAACAATACAAACACAAATAAATAAATTAATACAAATATTTATTGTAAATGGGAATCAAACCCCCGATATTTTGGCTTAGTAAGAAGAATCGATAAGACACATCGTCTATAGGATGCAATTTGAACATAAAGTTGTAAACTAAATGCACTCCGTTATTCACAATACGATATATGACGTAACTTCAATTGTATGTCTTGACGATATGTTTAATTGAAACAGTCGTAGATATCTTTATTGGCTTAATTAATTAATCGTTTAGGCGATTGCTCTTAATTGTACCGATTTCTTCAGACGAAAATTAATATTTCTTTCGTGTTTTGAAAGATGTTAATAAGTTATACCTAATAGTTGCCGCTTAGCAGGATGCACAAAGAACCAAATGTCAAAACGCCTTGCCTCCATGTCTGTTGGGTGGAGAACTTAACGTGACGCCTTACTGTAATGAGGAAATGAAAACATTTTAAATATAATTAATCCATTTCCCCTCCATAAAGTTCTTGTAATCTCAATCAATCTTTTTTTAGCTTTAGGCTGTATCCCACATATTGCAAGGTAGGCAGATGGAATCTGTGTGGAAGGAATGAAATAAATGGAAGCAGTGTGTTAACACTTGGTTCCCATCAAGTGTTAACACACTTCCGTTCCCTATTTTCCGCCGAATTCTCGAGGCATTGCTTGTTGAGTGGCAGAACTTAATACCACTCATATCGCCCTACATATTCGCGAAACGAAGTTTGCTATATAAAAGTAAGTGCTATACTAAATAGTATACGTAAATAATACCCACGTTTATATACAACCTTAAAATCCACAAAATATAAATTTTACTAACGAAACTTCTTAGATTCGAAACCCCTTGATTTTCCTCTGTTAAAGTTTTATGAGTTTTTTATGGAACCATCTCCACACGGTTCGCTTGGCTGGTGTACCATTTCATCAGACTCACTGGTGAATAAGGCATTCGGTCTTGAAAGATTTAAGCTCCGGTTAAAAGTTAAAATGGTCTTGCAATTGTTATATTTCTTGACAAAATTTATTATTCCATTTAACGTGTATAGTGTGGGGATGTAGAACAAATATATCTACTTGAGAGTTCTTTTTTTATTAAATGTGTCGTTTTTAACCTACATATATAAAATCCGTTGTAGCTCAGTGGCAGAGCTTCTCTTCTAGGTGTTGAGTTCCAATATCAAGTTGCCTTTGCCTAACCCGCTAAATGCGGGATATAACTTAAAGCAAAAACGAAAAGGAATAAAAAAAGCAACATAATCTAAGCTACGAGTTTAATACAAGTAACACGATATGGCAGACAATGCAGTCTTATTGCATAGGTCTTAAATTGTAGTGCGGTTTCAATGCAAGTGCCACTGACGTTAAATTATTGTCGCTATAGACCGTAACACTACACGTGCTAAGCTTTAGGCTTGCTCGTTATGTTACTTAGATATTGTGTATGTATGTTTGTGTATGGGATAGGGTAGCCCTTGTGAAAAATATAATAAACTTATTATGTATGATTCTTGACAAAATATTGAAGTTCAACTAATAGTTGATTGTTTTTATTGTGTAAATATAGCAAGCTTATGTTAATCGTAGCTTAGATTATAATAAAAAAAATCGATACAAAAACTAAGTAGTCTAAATTTAATGAACGTTCAAAACGAAATACAGTTCGCACTTTCTCCACTGCACTATCATCTATATTATTTATGGTTATTAGTTCGCCATAACATTCCCATGGCGCGAATAAACTCATAAAATTACGCATCATCTGATACACGACTTACGAGATAATTATATTATTAAACACATAAATATGTTTTCGACACCGCTCAGAGCAAAGGCCAACGCTATTATTGACAGGTTTGTACCATATATGGCACATTTATAGAAAAATATACTTTATAATACTATAAATATAGGGGAAAATCCGATGATAAATTCAACACAACGGTCAACATCTCTACATATTCGGCATATTATGATTTCTGTTATTACAGCAATTACTTCCAAAATGTGAGTATAAACGTTAAGTTATTAAAACTGTATATCGACAATCAAAATTTAATCGAAAAGTCAATTTTTAATAGTAAATAAGGTTTATATTTGAATAGCAATGTCCAATAATAAGTAAAATTAAATTGATGTTTGATTGTGAAATGTGAAGTAAGTATTTGCATCTCTTGAACTGTTATTTTTAGTGTTTATAATAATGACACTTTCGAATTTTCATGTGTGGTATTGTTATTGATGATTTTAGTTGACATTTAAAACTGATTTTACATAGATATATAAATACTATTTAAGTCTTTTATTATATTTTTGTTATCATAATTATTTTTGATTGTATAATCTTAACTGAGTGTTAGTACCGAGCACCCCTGTACAGGTATAGGCCTCGTCAAAAGATACCCATTCCTCTCGTAACAGAGCTTTTTGAGTCTAGTTTATTTTAACCAGAATCAATGTATGGAATAATTATCCTAAAATAATGAATTAAAATTTAAATGATAAAGAAAATAAGAACAACAATCAGACACGTCGGAGAGCCACAAACGAATTAAACATTCGATTAAATCGTTCACTTAATTACAAAATTAATGTCGAAACAGACGCCGCAGCAGTTTAATGTTGAAACCACATTTATAACTGCAGCGAGATATTATATTATCTTTACTATTCGTATTTAAAAGAATATATATTAATAAACTTTTTTTTTTATTTCCTTTAAAATTTAGTGAGATAAAACTATGGGTATGTAGTGTTTATTTAAAAAGCAACTAATAAAGCTTATAATATGGCCTACAGTTAAATTTGTCTAATTAAAAAAAAAATAATATATTTTTTAATATTATAAATTTACTGATTGGAAGTCAAATTGATAACTTTTGCTTGTAAGTTAGAAAAGCTTTGATATTATTAAATACATATATATTATAAAAGGTATATTTTTAAAATTATAACTATAACTTGAAACTAATTATTAAATAGGTAACATTATCAGCACTGCACAGTTACAATAAGAGCTGCAAAAATTATATTATAACTATACGAGTACACTAATATGTCCTAGAACCAGAAAATGCACAGGAAAGACAAAAGTGTATATTTATTCAGCCTACAAGTACTTTACCATAAAGCAAAGTTATATTAAACAAAATAAATGACGGACCGGAACCGACCATGTCTCGCCTGACAGCTGGCACCGGTTTTAAACTGGTGTTCCGAATTTGAACTGTTGAGATTTACGAACATTTTTAAAATTATAACCACTAAAAATTGTACTAGCTAAAATTCCTTGTGACAGATGATATTTTAGTTAGTTTATTATATTTTAATTGAGACATAACAATATATAAGACATTTTTAGTAATTACATCACAACTATAATGTTTTTTTTTCTGATTTTACATCTATAACAGGATAGGGAGATAAAATCTAGACATAACGTGTTAAGTAGCGCAACTTAACTCCGGGCGTTGTCCCATCAGAGCGGCGACAATCAAGTCATTTACATAAGCTACCTTATACAAAAATTATAGCTATTATAAACAATTGTACAAACGTGTCATAATAAATATAATAAAAAAATCAGCTTCACAATAAATATTGATGTCAATCAGTATAATACGTATAAAAATTATTTCTATTCATAACATAGGCTGAGATATTTTTCTTTATTTCCCGAATCATGAAAGAGCAGCATCAACATGCACTTAGTGTCAATTCAAATTACTTGTTAACACAGCATTTCTGTTTGTGTTCCGTTTATTTTCCATTTCGAATAAATGAAATCCATTTGTGAAAGCTCACAAAAGTGGATGTGTGTCCATTTTTAATACCTACCAATTACTGGGGAGGAACATTAATAAATAAATGTGATGTTCTCAATATAAAATCTACATACATTTTCATTTGTTTGACGATTCAGTAGATATATTTTGCTTTATAAGAACATAATAAATAACATGAATTGTTATGTAATTATTTGTAAATTAAGGTGAACGCTCATAAGTAATGGTTATAAAATAAAGAATTTAGATCAAAGTAAATTAGAACGTCACAAATTAAGGTATTAAACTTTTTAGCTTTAATTTAATCTTTTTAGCTTCACACTGTATTCTGCACATAGCAGGGTAGGCAGACGGAACCTGGGAAACTACTGTTAGGACATTCCGTCCCCAATCAGATTCTTAAGTTCCCCACTTTCCACCGAATTCTGGCGGCATCGTGTGTTATGTCGTGCAACTCAACACCACGCTTTGTCTCGTCCACGATGAAATGAAAATATTAAAATATTTATATTCCCCGAGTGCGAATCGAACTCACTACCATAGCGTTTACAATCGTACCAGTATAACCTTCCGTCACGACGAAATACGAATTTATTCTTTGATAATAGTTTTCACTTTTTTTAAACTTAGCATCGACGAGAACAATTAAATATTAAAAAAACCAAAAGCTTTAGTAGCAACTTGGCTCATAACGTACCTATTTGTAAAACCATTTTATTAATGAATTAATGTNTTGTCCCATCAGAGCGGCGACAATCAAGTCATTTACATAAGCTACCTTATACAAAAATTATAGCTATTATAAACAATTGTACAAACGTGTCATAATAAATATAATAAAAAAATCAGCTTCACGATGTATCCCGCATACAGCAGGGTAGGCAGAGGAAACCTAGTGTTAAGACAAAGACTTTCTGCCGAATTCTGGAGGCATGGCGTGTTGAGTGGCAGAAATCAACGCCGCGCTTTGCCTCGACACCAGAGCGAAGAAATGGAAATATAAACGTAAATAAATATTTCACTCACTCGAGTGGGAATCGAACCCACAACCGTTGCGTTAAAGTCACACCCTTGTGCCGCTGCGCCACGATGGCCTCTAACCGGCCGGCGGATCGGCCTAAATATAATAAATATTGATGTCAATCAGTAGAATACGTATAAAAATTATTTCTATTCATAACATAGGCTGAGATATTTTTCTTTATTTCCCAAATCATGAAAGAGCAGCATCAACATGCACTTAGTGTCAATTCAAATTACTTGTTAACACAGCATTTCTGTTTGTGTTCCGTTTATTTTCCGTTTCGAATAAATGAAATCCATTCGTGAAAGCTCACAAAAGTGGATGTGTGTCCATTTTTAATACCTACCAATTACTGAGCAGGAACATTCATAAATAAATGTGATGTTCTCAATATAAAATCTACATTACATTTTCATTTGTTTGACGATTCAGTAGAAATATTTTGTTTTATAGAATAAATTAAATAACACGAATTGTTATGTAATTATTTGTAAATTAAGGTGAACGCTCATTAGTAATGGTTATACAATAAAGAATTTAGATCAAAGTAAATTAGAACGTTAGAAATTACGGGTTTAAACTTCTTTAATTTAATCTTTTTAGCTTCACTCTGTATTCTGCACATAGCAGAGTAGGCAGGCGGAACCTGGGAAACTACTGTTAGGACATTCCGTCCCCAAACAGATTCTTAAGTTCCTCACTTTCCACCGAATTCTGGCGGCATCGTGTGTTATGTCGTGGAACTCAACACCGCGCTTTGTCTCGTCCACGATGAAATGAAAATATTAAAATATTTATATTATAGAGTGCGAATCGAACTCACTACCATCGCGTTTACAATCGCACCAGTATAACCTTCCGTCACGACGAGGCCGTCGTGACGGAAGGTTATAGGTAGGCTAGATAGGAGAAATACGAATTTATTCTTTGATAATAGTTTTCACTTTTTTTAAACTTAGCATCGACGAGAACAATTAAATATTAAAATTACTCGTAAAGCTACCAAAAGGTTTAATAGCAACTTGGCTCATAACGTACCTATTTGTAAAACCATTTTATTAATAAATGAATGTCCCCAAGTACAAAATAGTAGAGGTGCAAATTAAAGTGAAATCTCCAACAAATTACATCAGCCCGCAAAATAATTTAAATTAATGGAATTGCATTCTTACTAACGCTCGGTTTAAGGCGCTGTCTTAAAACAAAGTTACAAATTAATGCTGACATTTCAATTACATTCTTGTGCAACTACAGTCATTTTGAAATGTCGCTTTAGCTTTTTAATGAATTTCGGCAAAGAAATTGGGTTTTAACGAAAATTTCAATAATATAATTCTTTTGAATGATACTTATTCAGTGTACAGATTTTTTTACTCTTTCCTTCACTTTTCCAGTTTTATTATAGTTTAAAAAAATAAATATTACAAGCAAAACAAAATAATTTAGAATAAAATGAAGTTAGTATACTATTTATAAATACTCCGGCAAATACGAGTTATCCTTAGATCGTGATTAAAGCCCACCATTATAAGCATTCACTATCTCAGTATCACAATGAAGGAAAAATAGAAGAAAAACATTGAGAATGGCGAGCTGTTGATTAAACGCCACCTAGTGGCGACCCCATCAATAACAACAGTTTAATTAAACACTTTTATATACGCCTAAATAGCCCGGACTCTAGACTCGGCTTTTAATTTACTTTTTTATATTTTTTTAATTTTTTGCTTAATGGGGTAGATGGCTAAAGGGTCTTGCAGCCAAATGAGGGTAGGAACAAAGGAGTCTGGCGTCGATGTTTGCATTGTAAATACCTTTTGAGTTTTAGACTGAGTCGGAGTTAGCTTGTTCTAAGTTATTTTTTTAAAACTTAAGCAAACTTTAATAAAATGATGAAAAAAATTAGAGGCCGTCGCGTCGCTGCAATGGGAGAGCAACTGATTGTAAAGACGAACGTAGTGGGTTCGATCACCTCTTTGGGGTATGATAAATTATTTTCATTTTCCCGCTCTGACAGACAAAATAAATTTTATTTACATTGATTTACAATCTGTACTGTATTTGTTATAGTTATGATACTTAAATTGTATGTTTTAATTTATATTCATTTAATATATTTCTTATAAGAGATTTAGTAAATTCAATTATAAAAATATCAGCTTCACACTCTGTATCCATGTAGCAGTGTAGGCAGAGGGAGCCTGGTGTTAAGTTCGTCCAATCTGCTTCCCACTTTCTGCCGATTTCTAGATAAATTTAGTTATGAGACTATATTAATGGTATTATGCGTATATCAATCAATATCTCTCTGACTTTAAAACATTCATTTAGAACCAATATAATTCTTTAATCTGCATACCAAAACGTATGTATGTTAATGAAATAATTACATTTTAATCCCATATTAATTCAACCAAACCATGATTTACATCGAATTCAGCTAATTAGTTGGCTCTATTGTATTATTATTAACGTCACCGTTTAATTACGTAATTAACATAAAAAGCGCATTATCACCCTATTAACTTTGAATTAACCACATGTGCACGGTAAAAAATGCATTTACCACTCCAACAAATATAACGTAATCGAAATAGTTTTAACCAAATTGTACGAAAATAGCGCTGTAAAAACGGAAGAGATAAAAGGATCAAAATAATTTACACCTTAATGAGTTGGAATTTGTTTGTGTGTCTGTCTGTGTGTATTTACATACTGGACGGAAACAAAAGAGTGATATAATTCTTTCGTAATTGCCGCTCGTAAGCCAAGCAGATACTGTTATCGATAAAGGTGTATTCATATTATTTTATTCTCTCGAGTCCTTTGTGTAGAGTTGATTTTTTTACTATCTTTCTACTATTATGCAGTGTGATAATTAAATTAACTTTAAAATTGTCCATAAATTTTGTACTGCCATTGATGGCTGATTATTTGGCGGGGTAATTATTGTTTGTCATGTCGACATATCGCTTTAATTACAGCCAAATTATAATAAAATGAGCATAATGTTTATAATAAAATAGAGAATTTATGATGTTTGTCGTAGAATTTCAACAAACTATTATTGCCGAAATATACTTAGTTATAAACTATATAGTAATTAAATCAATTATAATTCGGATTGTACAAATAAATAATGAATTTTATAAAAAAAATGATTACAATAATCCTCAATATACGAGAAGTCATTTTATATGTTTTTATTCATTTGTAAGAAAATTCTAAGCCATAATTCTCAACTAGGTCACACTCTTCATACTTTGTACGGTTCGTATTAAAAATTGAAGTCCAAAATGCCTTTGTTTTAAACCTTTTAGTTATTTAAAAAGGAACCGTAGAAAAATATAGAATTAAAATAAATACTTAAAAAATAAAATATAAGACAAATTAAAAAAAGATAGCTTAAAACATATTGAAGAGAACGCTGTCATCATCTAACACACTCTGTTCCTATTAAGACACTTCCATTTTCTCTTTCCGCCATTTTAATTCAATAAAAATAAAAAGGGTATATTAGACTAAAATTTTACCAACAAGTCAACTAAATAGGTCCTAACTGTACTCTTAGAAAGCGACATAGTAGTACGCGGCTTCAGTCGGAAAGCCAGACGACGTACACTTAGTTCTTCTCACGTAATCATTTTATGAATGTTATGAGTTTCACGTGCGCGAGATACGACGTGCTGCGACCGACGTGTTAATAATGCGCTTTGAATTTGACACTACTGAAATGGGGATACGCGTTTTTAACATTATTTACTGAGTTAACAAGTTTTTAATTAATGGTAGGTTTGTCGGCGTGAACATAGCTATAGTTATGAAATAAGTTTATATGAACTATATTTAATTTTGTTCAAATATTCAAGTTTATTATACAGGTCAATTAAATACAGCTTTAGTGTTAAATATGAGTTCAATAAAAGCAAATATATCAATATTGGTTTTTTTTTCAAAGTGAACAGCAGTATCTAATAACATTTTCGATGTTATAGCATATTTTAGTTTTATTTTCTATTTTTTTCTTTTAAACTAAGTCTCTAAGATAACGTAAAGTTAATTAACGATTCCTTAAAACGTAAAATTAATTAAGACTTCCTTCTTGCACACCAAATTGTTTCATTTGTAATTTTGAATTTGAACTCAAGTAATTATAATTTGTACACACCATAGTAGATTATCCAACTTAAACAAACATAACTTATTTTTAAATAATATATGTATTTATTTTTTTATTAAATATATTTCTAAAATACTTGACATATTATATATATTAAAATCATGTCCACTTTAATCTTACTTGAGCTTTAATTTTAAAGCAAAAATGGAAAAGTTAATCTGGGATTTTATAATGTTCATCATTTGTGCTAAAACGATCTTAGTATTATAATATATTAGCATACATTATTTCATTTATAATTAAGTAATCCTTAGTTTATATGGGTTATACTAAATGTAGTTCAATATGTTTAAATATGTTTTTGTTGGCTTCACGCTTCATCCTTATAATTCTAAACTAGGTCCATATATTATACAGAAAAGTAGACAAAGAGAACGTGGTGTCAAGATACTATATTCAACGTTTCTGCCCGAATTCAAGAGTGTGTTAAGAATTCAACTCTGCAATTTATCCTGCTAGAGAAATATATAATACATTATTTACCTGAGCATGGACCGAACCTACTCCTCGATGGCTTTATAAGTAACGAGATTATTTTATTTCATATTCAAAACATTTCCCCCTTCAAAAGAAATCAATCGATATCTTCAATCAATAATCATTATTGTATTCAATTTAAAACTTTATGGGATCATTATAAATGAAGTAAAGATTATTAATTAATTTGAATCCGTTTATTCTGTCATAATTATCTTTGCGGACTCAGAAACGCGTCTTATTTATTGCCTTGGATGGAATAAATTTTGGTCTTATCAATTGAAAAATTTAAATTTTGATTACTTTTCTAAATGGTCGATTTTTTTATCGATAATTTGTATTTAATTTAATATATTATAGTAATCTATGGTGGTGTAATGTAGATATAGTTTTGAATACTTACCACTAGCAAAGTTGATATTGAAATTAGGATATATGTTATGATTGGAAATAAAAAAATCCAAAAATAAACATATAATTAATATAATTTTCTTAAGCCATATTATGCATATACCTGATGACATTTAACACAATTTTTTTTTTGTCGCCATTTTGTTCAATGATGGAGAAATGAAACGGAAATAGAGCAATTCTAAAATATCTGCATTTTTTAAGCTAACTATCAAGAGGATATTTTGAGCAATTTTTTTTTGTTACTTTAAGAATGGATTAGGATATCTTTTATGAAACTAAGCAAACTTAGGCTTATTTTTGTCTGTTTCACCCTTTATAAATTTCTAAAACAAATAGATCCATAACTAATAGTCTCAGTTTTAAACAAAAGTAATTTTGGCCGTTATGGCCGCAATGCATTAATAGAGTCTACAATATTCCAAAGTTTAATATACGAGTAACTTGCATACTGTAACATATCTGTCAAATTAAAATGATTTCTTCGTCTAGTAGTCCATTTGGACGTTATCCTTAAGGGCAATAAAAGAAGAATTTGGCATAAGTATTGGCGAGGGTGCAGTCCAGCTTTGGCTTTATGCCCAGATTTGAGTCTCTTCAGGTAGATGCAACATGCATATAGCATATAAGTACTTTTACATATTGAAATATTTTATAAACATGGGGTTTTCTTATGTTAATATCGATTACAGTAATGTGGATTTTTTATGTAAATACCGATTACATGAAAATTACGCACCTTATAAAATATACAACATAAAATTGGCTTATTATTATATTGTTACCTTCACGCAGTATAGCCTCAAAAGCCTTTAAAAATTTCTATGATATATAGGTAACATAACTACCGATATTTATTAATATCTAAATTGAAACTCANTCTGCTCTTAAGCTAATTATCAAGAGGATATTTTGAGCTTTTTTTTGTTTGTTTAAGAATCGGTTAGGATATCTTTTATGAAACTAAGCAAACATAGGCTTATTTTTGTCTGTTTTACACCCTTTATAAATTTCTAAAACAAATAGGTCGATAACCTAATAGTTTCAGTTTTAAACAAAAATAATTTTGGCCGTTATGGCTGCAATGCATTAATAGAGTCTACAATATTCCAAAGTTTAATATACGAGTAACTTGCATACTGTAACATATATGTCAAATTAAAATGATTTCTTCGTCTAGTAGTCCATTTGGACGTTATCCTTAAGGGCAATAAAAGAAGAATTTGGCATAAGTATTGGCGAGGGTGCAGTCCAGCTTTGGCTTTATGCCCAGATTTGAGTCTCTTCAGGTAGATGCAACATGCATATAGCATATAAGTACTTTTACATATTGAAATATTTTATAAACATGGGGTTTTCTTATGTTAATATCGATTACAGTAATGTGGATTTTTTATGTAAATACCGATTACATGAAAATTACGCACCTTATAAAATATACAACATAAAATTGGCTTATTATTATATTGTTACCTTCACGCAGTATAGCCTCAAAAGCCTTTAAAAATTTCTATGATATATAGGTAACATAACTACCGATATTTATTAATATCTAAATTGAAACTCACCGATTTGATTGCTTATCCAGAACAGAGAATTATTTATTTATTTATATGATAACAGTTAAGATTGATCCCAAAAAATAAATATATTTTTAAGACAACCTTATTTTACGAACATTTAGAAAGCTAAGTAAATTATTAAAACTGAAAACAAACGAAAATTAATAAAAAAAATATTTTGAGATCTTACAAATGATATTTCAATTAAATTTCATATTAGAAAGAAAAAATATGATTCCATTATAATCAAAACCAAATAAAACTTAGAAATGTTGTACTCTCTTTAATGATCCGAATAAGAAACTCTACAGATAAATAAATCTCACGACCGTAGAGTCTAAGCAAGTTCAAGGTTGAATGTAATTTAAAATAACATCTTAACACAAATGATGTATACGAGAACGCCCATAAAACTAGTAGGTAATTATCGACTGTACTAATGTGATAACGTCTAAACTTCTTTTGACGAGTTTATTTATATGGAGTATTTTCTAAACCATTAATTGCTTGAATAAATGTTGATTTTATTCTATATATACATAGAAGAAAAGATAAAGATTAATTTTGGTTAATTTCTTCAGTACTGTTTTTTTATTTTATTTTTTATGCTTAAAATACCTATATAAATGTTGTAAGTTTTTTTACTGGCACCTATTTGGTGCATTGGAACGTGCCTAAGTAACAGTGCCAATTGAGTGGAGAAAGGAACTTCCTTTAAAAAATCCAAAATTCCTTCGAACTCATGATAATATTTTGTGGCTTCTTTAATCCAACACGTTTCGTATTAACAAATATTATAACAAGATTTAGTGATCAGTCACTTTATTTTCTTATTAAAAAAAAAGTTTATATAAAAAAAAACTCCAAACACTAGAAAAGGGGAACAAAATAAAAACTTTCATCAATTAAACATACGTTACCACTTAATTTGAGTAGTATAACCAAAATGATCATGGGAAGTGTTCCACAGCGTAGTTATTAGTATACGAAGTAATTACTTTGAATTATCGCGCTTCGGTTGGGATGAGCGAGCGCCGGTAACAAGACAACATAATGATATGGCCTTTGTCTGTTTCGCCACCTGCCCAAATACGATAGTGATGGAATATATCGATAAATACTTATCGACTATTTTGTTAAGTTAATATTAGTGACAAATTGACTTAGGAGCGGGTTAAAATTTTGTCTTTTTTTTTTTAACATAGAGTCCTACTGTAATGGAAAAAGAAATTGTAGCTACATCATAAAAATGCCTTACATGAATTATTTTTTTTTCTACTAATATAATTTTGTGTTCATAATTATATTGCAACTAATGGTAAATACAGAACTCATTATTAGGCAAACATTCGTCAAAAAGACCTCAAGGAATTTTATTCAAATAGTCTAATTTTATCGATGTTATTATCAACGAAACATCCCTACAATACGTATGTCTGTCTTGTTAGCGATTATTAGTCCCTCAAGTGAAGCCATGTTGAGGGACGAGGCTTTTTATTTAAAGCCTTAAAAGTGTGATTTCCGACGACAGAAAGTGTTAAGTAATTATTTAAAATCGATATTCTCTTTTTAATAAAATTTCCAACTCGAATTTCCACCGTACATGTTGTCGTTGCAAAATTTCATTGGTAACATACATACATACACTCATATATACCTATATATATATAAACGAACGAGTGTAATTACGAATTCTGAATATTTCCATTGATGCGTTATCCTTTGTCGGTTTCGAAAGTGGTGTATTTTACAATATATGTATATTGAAATGAATATTGTGATACAATGATCAAAAATTACTGAAATGTCTCTTTTTCTTTTTTCTGTTATGCATTCGTTGCATTTTTGTGGTAAATAGAGTGAATTTATATTATACTTATGAAAATAAACTGTAAATATAAATTAGCTTTGTACTGCCTGATAGACAAATAAAGTCTAGTGTTAAAGTATTTTGTTTAACCATGTACCGCCCAATTTTCGGCACATTGTTTGAGTGGCAGAACTCAACGCCGCGGCTCGTCTTGGTTGATACCAGGCAGTTCTTAATGAAAATCAAACCCATAGCTGAAATTACACAGTAAGACGCTGTGCTCACAACGACGACCTCATACCTATATTATTGGGTACCTTATTGGGTAAAAATCAAGATTTATAATATCTATATTGAGTGAGATTTGTATCCCGAACAAATGTGGTCAGTCAGGCACGTTCAAACCACATTAGGATGGTGTCAATCTTCCCGTTTAAAATATAAATATAGAACCTCGTGACATTTTGCCTAACTTCCTACGTTTCTATTTTAAAATAGAACCATAGTATACCAAAATAAAATTTTTGTGTTACTTTTGTATCCAGATGATTATTTTTTAACTGAAGCAACTTTCATTTACTACATTGTTATAAGTAAAAAAATATTCTGTTTCGCTTTTAAGTGGCTTAAAAGATAATATTCTCCGTTTTCCGTCTTCACTAAACGACTGTTAATAGTGAAATATTGGTATATGCTTCATTAAAGTATGAGTTTATTGTTTTTTTTTATTTTTATACAGTCTGGTTTATTTTTATTCATAAAATATTTAACCAATATTAAATAAAAATATTTAACAGTGATATATAATATGTATAAACATACCTACATATATAATTTACTAACTTTATTTACTCTTCCAGACGGTTGACTCTCAAAGTCTAACCCATAAATAATGTGGCAACTGGACATTCTACCTTACAGCGCTGTAAATACACTTTCCTCTTATTATACTTTAGATATAAATTAGAGAGATTTATATCACTTCTATATTAGGTATACAACCTACTTTTTATCATTAGAATAGGGCAGAACGCGTATATCATTCGTTTGCCTACAATTAACACAAAATATGTTTGTGTATTTTTGTGGTACTAAGAGGTATTACATAATCTCTTTATTGCAGCGTAAATTACGTATAGGTAATATATTAGATGATAAAAAAATATATTTTTTTAAAAATATTATGAAAGTTTACAAAAGAGTTTCATTCAATATGTTTTGCATTTTGAAGTCAATTTTTTTCACATACAAAGAAGTATGTTTTCAATGCCGATACCTACATTTTTTTAAATATTTAAATAATTAATTTATTTAATCGGGATCTCTACAAGTATTTATGTATGTTTTATATTAAACATATATATAAAATATTGACTGATTTATCACTTTTGATAGAAAACAATTATCCACGCCTAAAAAAAAAACAATACTACAGACATAATTTATAACCGATGGGTTTCTATGAATAAATAAAGGTTCGTGTCGATCGCAATTATATCGAAAACCGGTCAAGTAATTAATAGGGTTGTGGAAAGGCATTGTAGAATTTATTATTGTATAACGTATTTCGACTATAAACTCCTTAATTGGCCGCCACTTTATGCTCAACGAGTCCTTAATTTACAAGGGCGAGCACGGACAGTATCAAGATTTTTTTTGTGCTTCACACACGTACGAGTATAGCCGGCTATAAAATTAACTAGCTACGTTTCCTATGTAAAACACCGACGCCTGTTTTAATTAATTAGATTCTATTATTTTTTATTTATGTATATGTACCTACATATAAATATATTATATACTAGCGGCCCGCTCGCGGTTTCACCCGCGTGAACTATGTTATTATTAATTTCTGTCTCCATGGCTACGACCTAGTGACGTCTATGCAAAATTTGAGACTCCTAGTATTTGTAGTAATGAAGTTTCATACAAACTTTCGACCCCAAAAACAACCCCTTAGAAGTCGAATATTGCAAATTCCCGTCTTAGCGAGCACCTACGTCCTATAAGTAAGTCCTATGCAAAATTTGAGATTCCCAGCGCATGTAGATTCTGAGATTTCGTGATGAGTGAGTGACCTTTCGATTTTATATATATAGATTTAAAATCATTATTCATATATATAACCTTTTTTATATTCGTGATGATTTATATTATGTAGATTAATACATTGTTGTATATTAGAAATAAGTTTAGAGTTAAAAATAATAATATAAACATGTAACAGTATATTTTAAGGCTTAACGCGACAATTATACAATTCCTAAAATCTATTAAATGTCCTAAAAAAATCTAGATATAATTTATTTTTTAACTTATTTATACCTGTTTCGATTATACGTAAAGCTAAACATGAAAACCGAAATATAATTTAGCTAAAAAGACTCCATGAAAATTTAATACTTTCATAAGAATAATCTCTAAGGCCTCTTTAAATTTAAAATTTTCTGGCTACAAGGAGCTATTCCAACATCCAAAGTTAACAAGCCTCGTATTATATTATATATAATTTGGGAACGGTACACTTTTTGTGAGGCAGCTGGTCTGCCAACTAGAAAATAAAAATTTTCACATTTATAAAAAAAAAACATTTAACAAGACGTCGTCTTATTTATAATTTATTGGGTGGATTCGGCCTCATAACAAGGATCTTCATCGTGCCCAACGTCAGTATAACAGTAATTTGGAAATTAAGAAGGGATCAAGCGACGAAGTAAATGTTTTGAAATGGATACCTAATCATCTCTTATTAAATATTCTCAAGCTTTTTGATGGCTCCGAAAAGATGAAATTGAAAGAATTATGGAATGTTTTTTTTCTATTACAGCCAATCAACGAGTATTAAGAATTAATATTGATAAACGTAAAGGCGAAGTTTATTAATTAAATTCTTTTTATTTTAGCTTTTCAAGTAAAAATAAGTAATAAAGTGCTTTTTAGATTTGATTATTCTAAAGTAAAGTGTACCTTATTTAATTCGTGTAATATCTTTTATATAGCAGTTATTTATAGACATAAACAATAATTGTAAAAATTACTTTAAGAAAAAATAGACCATACTAATAAGACCACTTGTCTTATTAATATGATGTTTTTTTGAGTTGAGAGTTGAACATAATCAATATGTTTACTAGTAAGCAGTTCTAGATTCCATCAGCTATCAACCAATTCCATCATTAGAACAGCTCGATGGTACTTACCATAACAATGTATTGTCACCTAATCTAATACAATATAATGTCGAAATTTGATGTCAAAACAATTAGAAGTGCGGGTAATTTAGATTCTTAGGTAAAAAAAACAGCTTTACGATATATCCCGCATACAGACAGTGCTGAATGCACTAAGACATACTCCGTTCTCCACTTTCCGCCAATATCTGGAGGAATTGCGTGTTGAGTGGCGGAACTCAACGACGCGCTTAGTCTAAATACCATAACGATGAAATGAAATTGGAAATTTAAGTAAATATTTCATCTCCTCGAGTGGGGATCGAACCCACAGTACGTCGCGTTTACAGTCACACTCTGTGACCCTTCGTCATAAGTAGTGTCTGGCCTCCTAGAATAAAAAAATAGAGTTTAAACTCTCTATCTAGCTGGGCTCTGCCTCATAACCTACCAACAAGTGAACATGCAAGCTCGTGATATAAATTTTATACGCTATCCGTTTACCAAAGGAAAATAACAAGTGCTAGTCAAAGTCATCGCTATGCATGCGGTTTTAGACATGAGCATCGTATGCCACGGCGCCTGCGGGAACACCAAGTAAATTATTCAGGGCAAAAGTCAGTCACGAATCACTCTTCCGACTTCTGCTCCCCTATTTCAGTACTTATACTTTATATCTGAGATATTTTGTGTTTTTTTATTCTTTGTATATTTATGATCAATTTGCATTATGAGACTCGATTGTAAGTGTTGTGTATTTTTACAAGCAATTTACATTTAGGCAAATTTCATTGAGCATTAGGGTTCCGTATCTTAAAAAGAATAAATATAAGCCTTAAAGAATCACTTTATTCTGTCTAGGTGCATACGATTGTATGCACTCATTTTGTATTAACTGTGAACTTAAGTTTATTATCCAAATACTAATAGAAACTGCAATCGCCAACATTCATACTCGTCGAATGCGTTTTGACAACTTCATATGAATAAGTGCCTACTTGTATATCTAAAGACATTATGAAACGTGACTGATCTTACAAAAGACCTATAAAAAACACAAAGCTTAGCAAGTCAAGATCAAATTATAGGCTACATGTTAACATCAAAGAAAAACAATAAATGTGACATCTTTTATTCTCAAAGACAGCTTTGACTCATGGCCAAGTTTCACTTTCAAATATTACTTGTAGACGTCATAAAGCATTTTGTTGTAAATATATATTGTTTCAGAAGGAAAAATACTCGTAAAAAGTAGTAAACGAGAACGAAAGTATTCATATATAATTCACGCGAAGGACAACTTCTTTTGTAGTGAGAAGCGAAATCTTTTCATTATCATAACTTTTGTAGAATAAATTGTTCAAACGAATTGCCGACAATAGTGTCGCAGTGTGAAACAAGATAAAACAAGTGGACCATAAAGTTCCTGTTGTAAACATTGTTTATAAAACAATCCAGAAGACTTAGTCGCAAACGAAAGTTTGGTCCAAATTTAGCGCCACCCTTTCGGCTTCCTTAAATTGTTATGGCGGTAATAAGCCGGGGTATGTGACTTTTATTGCCAGCAGTTCTCTTAGAGTTTTTGGGCACAGTGTTTTGTCACCGACACAATTGCCGGTCGGACAGTAAAACAATGTTAGCCCATTCTGACATACTCCGATGGACGTCCGGAATTACCCGAAATAAAGTCAGCAACGTTCGTCAAATTTATGTTTTTACAGCGTCATATAAAAACAAATGTTTCATTTTTAAAATTGTTTCTATTTAAATATTAGGTATAAGTAAATAAGACTACGCTCGGTTTTAATGGAGGTATCTTTATTGTCCTATTTCGTATTTACAGCTGAATAATTATTCTTTTGAAAATATCAGAATAATTAACATAAAGTTAGCTGCCTAATTTTCATTTTAATCAACTTTAGGAAGAACATCAATCCAATTGACGGAATCTACTATTCCGAGTTCTGTTTTACGAACTCTTCAGGCAGTCAAACACAAAAGTGAAATGGAAATCAATTACTTACTTAATTCGCGTCTTTATTACGAAGCACTTGGGGGACTCTCTTCAAATTGTCGTTAAGTCGTGTTACGTGTAATTAATTACCTTCGAATGTCTATCCCGGTACAATAAAACGAATTTAGATTATGATATGAAATGTTGAAAGCGAATTCTCTACGTAATAAATCAGTTGTTGTTAATTACCGCCGTGCTCGAGAATGGACTCGTAAAAGTCTTCGTTTTGTTTTGGGCGCGAAGTGGCTTCAAAAGACATCTACGGTTATCGAGTTAGTCATAATGATGAGACGTCTCCAAAGACGCCTGTAGCATTGTAAACAATTTTCTCTAGAAAATTGATAAAGTTATTTTCTTGAATTTAAAATGGTTATAAAAATTCTAGAGCTCACTCGTGGTCCTGTTTGTTCTCTTATTTCATTAGCGGAGCTCAAAGGAAAATATGATAAATTCGTTAAAGTAATTAAAATTTACCTGCTTTTAAATGGATAGCTTAATGAGAATAATTCTCTCTATCTCAAGTCCAAGACTCATCGTTGAACGAGCCGCAAGCACAAACTTTGAAAATAACAATTAAATTTAAAGGTAATGCCAATTGCGCTATAAGTAAAGTTTTATTAAAGTGACTTCGCAAACAAAAAATAATTTTGTTCTCTATAATGATATCATTAGTTTATTTTTCATAATGAGACACGGTGAGAAAAATATATATTTTTTTTTATTAAAATGATTTTAAAAATAATATAATAATAATTACAATGTTTTTTTAATTGAGTGTTGCTGCTTGCTAAATGATAGTAGGTAGTATTTTATAGTACTCTATACCTTTCGTATGACATACACAGAACTGTGCAAATAAAATATTTCAAATCCAGACATTTTCCAGATAAAAATATTGAAATAAATCGCTACTTCCCAAATTCTAATGTCTGACATTACAAAACATGCACCTTCTACACCCAGTAGGTAACTACATATACGAGTATATATCAACAAATTAAATAATTAAAATACTTTTAACTCAACAAGCCCGAACTCTGATCGCTTGACCATGACTTCACATACTCCACATACATACCCACATTGAAGGCGTGACCGCGCCAGGGGCCGTCAACGGAGCATAACCTATGCCGTTTTTGTACGATAACGAGGTTACAAACCACATATTATTATGGCGTCGCTATGTCAGCCCTACGTCAAGCAACATCCGCCCTGTTTTTAGACATTTTATTACTAATAATCTGATAGTCATTTTAAACGGACAAGGTTTTCTAGTTGAACTGCTTGGAGGGAGGTAGAACGGTGTCGAAGTAAAGGAAGAGACAAATAATTTTACGATGTTTTCGTGATATTTAAATTGAGGTTGTTTAAATGATTGATAAAGGATTCGGTAATAATAGCTGTTTTAAGTATATCTAATAACATATTTTACCTCTGCTGTATATTTTTCAAGACATTATGTGTTGTGTGACGAAACTAAACACCGCGCTATGCCTTGTGACCAAACAATTTTAAAAATGACGAACTCATTATTAAGTTCTTTCATTTTTATTTTCAAAACAGAATTTAAAATAAAAATAATAATATTTATGAAGGATTTAAAGATTAATAAAACTTTTTAAGAAAATATTCCATATCGTTTAATTTTTTTCTGTTTATCGACTAACGTTAATTTGTTTTAAAGTAGATTCATATTTTGATTGATAGATTGTTCTTTACGATAATTTATTCCGACTCATTTTAAAATAGTCATTTCAATTTGTTTGTTTAATTATGATTGATGTTAGTTATGTATGTACACAGAAAGTAAAAATAAAGATGAAACATATTAAAAATGTATCAAGTTATGATAAATTATTATTGTATTTGAAGCTATTTAATCAAAATATTTGAATCAATTTTCTTAAGTTAGTATTCTATTTATAAATTATTAAATTGTGTTTTTTATACTTTTTAAAGATCGGGACAAACATCGAATTGGAATCTTTGCCATTTTCTTAAAAAATATAAAAAGTAACAAACATCCAAATATTTTAGCTTTTCACTTATTTATTACAATTTCTTTTTCTCCTTTTCTTACAAGGACATAAAACATAAAGTATATTCGGTCCTTTCAGCAATTAGTTAGCTGTAGGATTAATTGCGCTATAAAATACGCACTAAACGTAATTTGCATTCAAAAAGCCCATTAGCGTACGTCTACATGTCGTGGACAATGGGATTGGGCCCAGTAAGCCTTTCACAAAAGATTCACCATTAGTTCTTTCCTAGGAAATTAATGGTGGTTTAACTGCAGAATTCTGCTATTGCCGAAATTTATTTCGGATCCTTCGATCCAGAATAGGCTTTAACGTTTACGTGAAATATTTTAAACTAACTTTGCAATTCAAACGAGGATTTAGTGTTTGGAAAATAAACGAAATATATTGAATTGCTGGACGCTCTAAGTCTAGAAATGTTAAAAAATAAAAAGTCTAGTTACCTACCTTATATTTTTTTTGTATACTATTTGTTTTCAATTATGTTTTTAAAATGTTATAATAAATTAATAATTGATTTGACTGAATATAATATAAAATGTTGATGTAACAAAATACATACGTGGTGTGGGATCGATCTATATACAAGGAAATGCTTGAGGTTAAACTCTTTTTTTCTTATAGGAAAAAGCACGATATTAGTTATTTCATTTCCACACGACACTCGATACCTATCGTCATAGGCGTATCTAGAGATATTTTCCAGAGGATTTTGGTGCCTGGACTGGTGTTTTGAACAGATCTTTTCAACTAGAGGGATTATTCTAAGGTAGGAACAGATCTGTTCTCCTCCCCAATATTTGTAAGCATATCGTACCGTATAATATGAGTGAAAAATAGAGATCTGATTGTTTTATTTAATAGATCTTTGGCGGATTTATATACGAAAAAACATATGAAAAATATACCTATATATATGAATTTACTTATATACGAGTATATATTCATAGTTATTTATATACTACTGGCACCACTGTTTGTCGCTAAATTGGATACAAAGTCTTTGCTTAAGTTAAAGTTAAGTTTCCAATCTTCAATATCCATTCAATTGAGCCGAAGCGTCGTTATTTGCAACAAATTGTGCCTCTACTTTATGTGACTGTCTCAGCTCTCGGTAAAAGGCTAATGTGAATAAATACTTCGTGGTTAAGTTGGATGAAGTACGGTGATTTATTTTAGAATTAAACAGGTGCTTTGGATAATTATGAATATTATGATTATTATAAAAAAGTTTATATTATTTATACATATAATTATAAAAATATAATGGTATGTGTAGTAAATTATAAAAGTATAAAAAATAGTCGGGAAACTATTTACGTACACGTCCAAAATGTCTGCTGTGCATGACTTATTAAGATAAGCAGCTAAGTAAGGTTTGAATATAAAATTAATATGTGTATAATAAAGGCAGGTAAAATATAACTAGAATGTATATTAAATATGTCTATAATAATATTATACATAATTAAAAAAATAAGAACCAAATACCTACAAATGAAGATAATAAGACAACTTGAAAGTCATTAATAACGCTACGTGCTTTGAAGAAGTGAATACTGGCGTCTATGTAAATGTACCATTGAAAGGCAAAAGGCAGTTGAAACGCGGTATTTAGTTAAAAAGTCGGTATCCATTTGCATAATCGACATCGCCGCTGGGGTATTGGCAGCTGAGTTACGTTTCTAACTAGCGGCAAAGAGCTAGGCTAGGACATAGCTATATTGTACAATTTTTTTCGTTGATTATTTCGCCTTATGTGAAAATTTGTTTATTTTTTTCATCATTATGGGTCCATCATTTGTTTTTAATTTTTTTTTCTTTGATGTCCACTTTTATGTTTTGACACTCTACCTACCTTGTTACATGCTGCATGCTTAAAACATGAAGCCAAAAAATATAGATACAGGCATATATATTTATACATAATATTTATTTTATATTTCTTATCGTTTAAGTTATTTTCGCCTTTTGCACATTATCATAAATTATTTTGAATCTCAACCAGATCTAAGTTATGGTATTGATGACTATATACGGTACGAGCGTCGCTAAGGATCTGCAAACTCATATATTATACATAACGCCCTCAAATCTGTTTTCGCTTGGACGGAATGGTCCTAATAGCGCTATAAAGAATGACCAAACGATACCGCTTGAGGCTAGTCTCCCACGTCACATTGAACTTCCAAGGTAATATACTTACCTATTTCAAGAGTAAAAAACATTTATATATCTAGTGGATAATAAGTAAAACCATCGCAGCTCAGTTGATTATAAAAAATATTTTATTAAGGCACGCTTTATTTTATTCTAGCATCTCATTGTTATTTGCCTTGATACCAGGAAATGAAAATTTTAAATATTTCGTTTCCTCGAGTGGAAATCGAACCCACATCCTGTCGCGGTTACAGCTGCACGCTTGTGCCTCTGTGCCACAACAGGCCTCAATTAATAAAATAATTAATTACTCATTAATTTCCGCGAGTGCGAATTGATTGTTTACATCACCTGCGGTTTGAAAAATTGTGAATTTATTTTTTTTTATTTCTGAACCGCATAGACTAAAAATTAAAATAAATGTTTAATTGAGAAATAAAATATTTAAATATATTGCTGTGATGATCAGAAGGAAATTCATCATGAATTTGAACTCGATCACAAATAGCCCCAAAATGGGATTATAATATTTAAAAGACAAGTCTCAAAATCTTTAAATTAAATATAAAATAAAATATACCTGAGAAAGCCTTCATGTAAAATCAAAATGAATTCTTATCAGATATAAAAGTTAAAATAAAATAAAAATATCAAGATACGAACGAGCTCATACGATTTATTTCTGAATATGTAGTATCTACATTAAATTACTTTTATTATTCGTATAAAGTAACATTCAGATGGCGATAAGCCATTCATTAAATAATCGAGCCGATCTTTTGGAGTTGCATTGGTAAAGAGTAGGCGATACGTCGAATTGTAATCGAGAACTCGCTTGCGCAAGTAAATGAATCGACTCAGATTACCTTTTATAATTAGCTTTCTCAAAATAGAGAACGCGTTTTCATCGAAATTCTCTGATTGAGTCTTTGTTCGACCCACTATTGTGTTACAGCCTATATTTTAAGAGCTGTATGTAGTTGTATGTATGTAGTTAGTTCCAGTTAAACTTTCTAATACTTTCAATTTAATCAGTTATAAGTTTTTTTAGCTTGTATATTACTTTTCAACCTGGATTTTATTTGTATCTATTTCGCACTTTGATTCGAACTATCGGTCACCGAGTCTTATTCGGACTTAACCGGTTTTTTTATATGCATACATAATATTACAATTTCAAAGTAATAAATTTCTAAAAATCTATCATTACAGCGAATTCAGCCCTTAAGAAGTTCTTCTTCATCCAAAATTGGGAACAACCATTTAACATCAATATTATTTTGCAACAAATAATTTAATATTTACTAATAACATAGCATAGCAGTGCAGACTTTTCAATTATACGTTTTGAATTTTCCTTCAGGCTGAAACTACCGTTTCGTCGACCGCTCACAGCTGTTGCTTGATGCCATTATTAAACGCTTTTCAAGAGCAGGTGTTGATAATAACGAGGGTGAATTTAATTAATGAACACTAGCAAGCTAGTTTCATATAAACGTATGATAAGTTGGCACGACGCTCACTCAATCAAGAGTAGCGTCTATGAAAATTGTGAATTAAGTGATTTAAGCCAGCTTTGTCTACATGTGTTGTTTAGTTTCGTAAAATATTATTAGGTTTTGTTCATATTATATATACGCTTAGAGAACCTGGGATCCCAGAGTTAAGACACTTTGTTCCCATTAAGACACTTCCGTTGCCCACTTAGACGTTTACAAAACTTCTATAAATATATTTTTAATTGTTCATTTTAATGCCTTAAGTTTAAATTCATTTTGTAACGAAATAATGAAAATTATGCATTGCGTGGGAAACAGAGAGTCTAAACTATACGTTCTCTCTGTGTACGTTTCCATTTGTGCTATACAGGTAAAATAAAAAAAAATCAAATATTTTACCCATAATAAATTCAATATAATAATAAAAAGGTATTTCCAAATAATCCACAAGTTATTTAATATAATAACTTGTGAAATATATTCACAAATATATCGATGATCCAATATGCATCTACAGGTCAACAGAAATCATGACCACCGAAGTGAGTTAGCACCTCAACACGAATAAACTGGGGCCCCCTAACAAGCAAATACTACTAGTCTTTAAGTATTTATGTCCATACCATATTGACCTTTGCTACACGAACTTAGAATCGATATTGGTGTAATTTTAAAATGGAATTCGTCAGTTACTATTTATTAGCTAGTTAACGATTGTATATCGTGGTGATCATTCAATACAAATCAAGATGTGTCTAATTGGATTTTGTTAGTGTTTGTGTCTGAAGCTGAGGTGCGAATGCTACTGTATTGCAAAGTAAAGGAAATGGCAGAAAAGTTTATTATTTTGTAAGAAAAACATATATTTATTATTTTTGTACTCAAAAGGAAATACCGGAACCCTTGTAGGATCACTTCGTTGCCCTTCTATCAAAACAAGCTGAAATTAATAAATAATATTCCAATCTACGTCCTCTTAGAACCCAAGATACGAGCATTTAAACATCAGTGTTGCTGAATTTCGTATGAAGGTTGCCCCGAAATCAAAGCCTAGAGGACACTTTACGTGGATTTAAAGTTATGAAATTTGACATGTTGGAACTTACAATACAAATAACGAAAAAAATCCAAAAATTGATAACGCATAGAAACGCAAATACCTATTTCAGAGAAAAAAATCGTTAAAAAACTTATATTTGTAGTTCATTTCTTTGAAAGTGAGTACATACAATCGCAAACTTAAATTTGTCAACTTTTATAAATTTGTTGTTGCCTGGAATTGGTATGAAACTCTCGATGTACGAGTTGGACATGCATTTGACTCGTTCCTTATAAGTCAAGTACTGGTGCCTTTAACCCACAACTGGTCGTGATGTTTAACACTTGAAATGGTAAATGTTAAAGACTTGAATTCATGCTTACTGAAAAAGTGTACAATAAATAATACTATTTGGAAAATTTTACCACCTCGTTTTATTAACCTAACCAAAAATAATAATCAAAAAACAGAAATTAAGCAAAAATTGACAGTAATTAATTATAGTAAAATCTTATTTTTTTTATTAGATTTTGTTACTTTTAATCGATTATTATTTTGAAATAACTAAATAATACATTTTAATGAACATAAGGTTGAAGCTATGGTGTAATTTTTTTTTAATAGTTTTAGTTAATTCCTACGCTGCAGTACTCTCAAGAAACCAGTTTAATAAAACTATTAATTTAATACAAAATGAACAGCATACGATCACTGCCTCTACAAGTAATAGATATGACGTTTCTTGTTTCCATTCGACTTAACCATCGTTAACGGTGGCCAAGATATCATCTTAAAGCCCATGACATTTGCTTCTGAGTTTACAACACCTATTGAAAAGCTCACTAAAACTTAAGCTTTAAAGAATTTGAATAAAGTTCATATTAAATTGAAGAAAAATATTTACTTACTGTCGGCTACTATTGAATTTAATATCGGATATTGATACTTTTCATTAGGAAATAACATTCTGTCTATGTACAACTTATTTTGTCAGTTATTTTTCTTGGTCATATCAGATTATTATATTAGAACCTATTTGATGGTTAAAATTTTTAGGTTGCTCGTGGATTTAATAATTATGAAAATGATTTACATACCGAGGCCGTCGAAGCAGGAGGACAAGCTTGTCACTGTAACGCGACAGTTGCGGGTTCGGTTCACACTCGGGGGTTTGAATAAATATTTTTTAATATTTCCACCACTCAACACGCAAGCCTTGATGGAAAATATAATCGTATAGTTGAAAACACACATAACGGTTTTAGAAAAATAGGCCCACTAAACAAATTTATTATAGTTATTATATTTTTTACTAATTATATGGACGGTGTTAAACTATGCCACCCAACATGCAATAAGTAAGGGAGGGTAAGGGTGAAAATATGCGTGGTAATGTGTGAGGGCCCTATAATGACATCACAACATTTTGTCTATCGTATAAGACAAAGGCACAGTAAATAACCTTCCTTTAAGTACCTCCTGTAATTAAAGAAACGTTATTCGTCTGTGCACAAGCGTTAATTTAAAAACAAATTAATATAATACATCAAATTACTTGACGACTATAAACTATAAAATAAAATAGCCAATTCTAAACAGAACTTCCTCTATAAAACAGCAACAGTAAGTTAGAGTGCGGACCTTGTATGAAAATTTAATGAGTTACAGTCAGTGGAAGCTGTAATAAAACGGAAATATTGCCTTAAACAATGTCGGCAAAACGAGCCAGACTGCAATTTTAAGTTAAGTACTTACGATAACTTAAATTGCTATAAGTCAATTAAACGTTACTTTCACGCTGTATCCCGCACACAGCAGGATAGATAGAGAAAATCTAGTGTTCAACATTCTGTTCCCCACTTTCCGCCGAATTCTGAAGACTTATGCGTCACGACTGGCCTCAAAAGATTAATTCAATTGAATTACATGTTGACAAGCTCAAACTAATCTGTTCCTAAAAAGTAATCAAAAAGAGATACATCGGTAGAGCGCACCAAAATAAATGTTTACAACATTCAAAAGATCACATTAATATAAATAAACGAGATAAACACTACAGAATTTACAGTAAAAAGGCACCGTCGTAACCACCCAAACTAAATTCAAGAGATTCCAAATGGAAACTGATTTCATTAATTACATATATATAGATTGAAAGCTTTACAGCTTTAGATATATTTAACTACTTGTTATTTATATTTGATCATTAAATAGAAAAATTTTATGTTATGTTATTAAAACTATTAAGTTGGATTCGTTATCATTATCTAAATCATGGTGTACATTAATTCGGCTGTCATATTCCTCTAGTAGTCAGTATGGATGTAATAAAAATGCCGGCTTACCTTTTAATATTTTTAACGCTTTATGCATTTTTATTTATTACTATGAGGTAATTGGTTTGAGATGAATGATAATTGTATTCAGCTTTTATGTATGTATGTTGGGCTGTGATGATGGTTCTGGAGTGGTTTGTTCTATTAAAATGTTATTTTATTTTATGTAAACTCATACCGATGTTCTGTTTTTTTTGTTGGTTTCATGGTGGAGTTCGTATTCTACGCAGCATTTGTCTTGTTCCCAGAGATAAAGAATAAAAGTATTAAATAATTCATTCTCCGAGTTCTATTCGAACCCACACCTGTCGCTATTTCTGTCACTCCGTTGTGCCACTGTGTTACGGGGACGTTCTTGTCCTGCATACTTTATTTCATGTTTTCTATTATTGGTTAAAAGAATATACAAATTAGTCAAACACTGTTTTGGAAATTGTTTGCGTAGGTTTAAAACATTTAAAAGTAATTTTTAAAATATTTATAAATATACTTACTTAAACGTTTTCAAACATTTTGAACTGTAAACTTTAACATTAAATATGGAATAAAATCCACACGAAGACACATAAGTACTTGAATAGAGATTTATATTAAGTGACTCTCGCAAATCTTTATGTAGACTACTAAGATTTTCTTAGAATGGTCTCTAGTAAATTTACTTTTTTATAAAAAAAAAAAATAGTCTTAAAATTTAAATATTATCAAATTTGGGTAGAACTCTGGTAATCTAATGATTTAAAATTGTGCTTAGTCGTCTTTTAATCTAAACTTAGT
>JAKRZM010000406.1:57980-69915 GCA_036379175.1 Heliconius cydno galanthus
CTAATGCTACAACACCTTTACTACAATATCTAATTACTAAGCCTGTTTGTTTTACTTGGCACCGACTTCAAAATTATTAAATCTTTGTATAATTATTTTTCACTTTTTAGTTCGTTGTTAGAATTCGGTTTTTGTTTTTGTTAAAAATTAATTTATAATTAGTTCACAAACGCCCCAAGCAAATCTTAGAAATAAAATAATAATGTGCTTTATATGAAGCTTTATTTAGAAATTTTAAGAAGCTTTTTCGTAGTATATAATGAAAAATATTTTAAATAGCTAAGCATTAGGTCTCCAGTTTCATGAGATAATTATATAATATATTATTTAAGTTATTACCATTATGTTACAATAATAAAGCAAGTTACCAAGTATATTTTGTTCCTAGAATTCTATAGGAATGAATTGTTTATTGTGTCTTTATTCGCGCTTTAGAAATCACTGCATAATTGAGCTTGTAAAAAATCAAATATCCGACAAGGATGACCGTTTGTTATATTTAATTACTAAATAAAAATATTTTTAAAAATCTTTCCTACCTTTAATATTTTTTTAAATGTGAAAATTTGTAATGGTACTTCAATACGATATTTCATTAAAATACGTGTAAAATATTATAATCCACTTTCAGAATCATATAATTAGTGGCACATTAATTTCTAGAGAGTTTTTAACACCCGAGTAGTACTCAAATTATACCTAATTTTAGTTAAGAAAATATTTAATTTTAAAAACAAAATAAGCAATAATCATTTTTTATTAATTTAAAAAAATAGAAAATTCTAAAAGAAACTTTCATTTTGACAGTTAAATTAAAGTTTCAATGCTGTAGGTGAGCGCATGCTAGACTTAGGTTACTGATATATTGGCGTGAAATATTCTCACAGCAGGTTGCACAATATTTTAGACCACAGCTTTTGCCCTTTGCCACGGCAGATCGTGTACGTCAGACAATGGATAACTAAGAATTTTGTATATGTAGAGTTCCTATAATATAGACTACGTATTTTTATAAGCAATAGATGAGTTAGATAAGACAATTGATATATTAATATCGTATCTTTCTTGTATCTTTTTTAAGTAACTTAGGTATATTTTTAGTAACGGTGTTTTGAAACGAAAAGAGCGTTTTTCTAAAGCTTTTCCCTGAATAACAGCATAAATTTAGGGCAAGTTTTTTATGAATTTGCGAAATTTAACGCGGCAAGAATTTAAAATTATAATATAACAATATAAAAATTCGGTCAAGTGGAAATTGAACCGCCAATCTTCTCCGTTATATGTAGTTAGAAGTTGTTATACAGTATTATTATTATTATAAAATTAAATAAAACATATTTTACAAACAAATGTTTTCTACATACAAACAGCAAAATAAATGTAAATTTCAAGATTACAAACTAAAACATATATTTATATAAACAAGTAACCAGATACGTCTACAAAGAAATTTCAAAACATCATAATTCACAGTTAGCGAACACATATTAAGTTCATGAGAATTTCGTGAGTGAAAACTTTTCATATTCATACAATAGTATATGTATTATAGCCTTTATACGTATAATATACCCACATCGTTGCGTGAATCAACTTCGAGCTTCAATCTAGGGAACTTCCTCTGCAACATATTAAACGACTGGCTTCAAAACTTCAGACTTAGCAGATAATCTGTTAGCGGGAATATGATTTAGTTTTATGAACACGTGACTTTTAAGCTTCATAGGATACTACTACTTTTAAAAGCTCTCATAGCTCGCTTAAAGTTTTAAAAGCCGTGACCGTAATCGATTGTGGGTTCGATTCCCACTCGAGGGAATGAATTATTATTATTTTCATTTCTTCGCTCTGGCACCAAAGCAAAACCCCGTTGTTCACTGAACACGCAATACCTCTAAAACAATTCGGCAGAACGCGAGAACGGAGTGTCTTAACAATAAATTCCCTCTGCCTACCCTTCTGTATACAAAATAATATCTAACTTAATTTAGCAAGTTATAAAAATCTCTCTTTCAATAAAGTTGCTCTCGATAAGAACAAAATTACAAATTATGAACACAAAGCATACCTAACTTTTATGATTACGATTTGCATAGATTTGTACAATATTTGAAAATAATTTACATTTTAAATATTCTTTTGAATACCCAAATAAGTTGAAAAAGGCACCCCCTTAAATGGCAACTCCAGTTCGAATGAAATAATAAAACTTCGAAGTCATTAAAAAAGGAACCTGCTCATATTCGTAGAGTCTATTGGTTTCAGTACTATTAGACGTATTACTTGTATGTAATATTAGACGAAAATTGTAATGAAGGCCGAGGGATCCCCACAAGACGATAGATAACAAGCTCTAGAGGCGGATGAGGGTTGGGTTCAAAGAGCAGTATATGGCGATATATAAAACCAGATAAATTTAAAAAATATAAATATACAAAAGTAATATGAAATGTTTTCTTAATCTTAATTCTCTACATAGTATTATAAGAAAGCTTATATATATTTAAAGATCTTAATTAAATTATAAGAAAAGGATAATAAAGGGAAAATATAAAAGACTAGCGGACGCGCGCAGCTTCGCTTGCTTATTTAGGGGTGAATTCTAATAAACCATGCAACACGTGTTCAATGAAATATTTTTAAGAGTCTAAATTTCAAATTTTATAAAAATCGGTGGCGATTTAAAGATTTTTCCATACGAACTTTCAACCCCTTATTGGCACCCTTAGGGGGTAAATTCTAAAAAACTGTGAAACACGTGTTCAATTAAATATTTTTAAGAGTCTGAATTTACAATTTTATAAAAATCGGTGCAGATTTAAATTTTTTTCCATACAAACTTTCAATCCCTATTTCGCCCCTTTAGGGTTAAAATTTTTCATAATCCCTTCTTAGTGGATGTCCAGATTACGAAAGGAAACATCTGTTCAAATTTCAAATTTCTACTATCAGCGGTTACGGCTGTGCGTGCGTCTTACCTCAGTCAGTGAGGACAAGTCCTTTTATATATATAGATGTGTAAAATAGTTACAGGCAGACGGGTGAAGCCGCGAGCAATACACTAGTAATTCCTAAAATATACTGTAAATTACAACACTAATTAAACAGTACAGTGAGCATAAAACAAAATTATAATATTTTCTTATGACTCTTATGAACTTCGTTAGGCGTTGACGTTAGTTTTAATTAGACTATGATACCTACTTAATAATATTACGAATAAAAGTTTTAACATTTTATTTAATTATGCTCGGTAATTCAGAATTTTACTAGGTACTTGGGGGGTGATTATATTTAATACTAGCGGACCCGCGTGGCTTTGCCAGCTTGTACTATACTAGTATTTATTTAATATATATATATATGAAATGATTTTCATATTTTTATCTCTGATAAGGACAATGAAGCATTGTTTTCTCCTAAAAGCAATGCCATTTTCAATTCTCGAATTTGTATGAAAAGTAAAAATAATCTTCATAAGATTTTCTCCACCTATCATGCAGAAAGAAAAGAAAAGATATTTCTAGATGTATGTATTGATTTTCATTAGTTATAAAATTAATGAAAATCAGGAGTGGAGTGTATTAATATTGGACTTTTTCTGCATACCCTGCAACATACGGGATACTGCGTGAAGATGAAAAAAAAACATTTTAAACCACATTGTTTCGAAACGCTGAAGCCTTTCAATGGCGCCGATCCCTCAAGCTAGTGCCGAGTTGATTTATGTAAACAGAGAGTTTGTGTATTCCTCGTATGCTATATAACTGTTTCTGACCTCAATGTCTCATCAGCATACGTTAATCCCATAGGGTACGAACTTTGCAATATTCCAATTTGAGTAACAAACTTTTTAATACGTTCGTTGTGGGTATCATATCATATTTGTATATCAAATGACGTCCATTCCTCGTCATTATAGTGCAGAAGGAACGTTCTTATTACGTTTATTATTTACGGTAGTATATAGGTTCAATTTTTACTGACTCTACATTAGATTAAATTAAAGCCTGGTACTAGGTTCCTATGCATTCGGATTGTATGACTATTTATATGAATTTATATTTCAAATAAGTTTACTAGTTATTTAAAAAATAATTCATTAAATTATTAAAATTCCACAACAAGTATGTTAAATGAAAAACATAAAAAAGCAATTATTTTTTAGCTTCACGTTGTACGCCACACATAGCAGGGTAGGCAGAGAAAACCTGGAAAGTCATTGTTAAGAAACTCTGTTACCCTTAAGACATTTCCTTTCTTCATTTTTCACCCAATTCTTGTGGCATTGTGTGTTGATTGTCGGAACTTAACGCCGCGCTTTTGCCTCATTACTCAATTGTCTAATAAGATCTTCTGGAAAAATCGTGAGAAGTTGCTTTTTTTGGCTACAAATTAAGCAAAATATAATGTAAAATCTATACGAATAATATAAAATTGCATACGTACATCTTCAATATGAAAATGCACTTCGAAAAAACGCATAACAAAACGATGTGTCGGTATGGGCGTCGACGGGTAAATGGTGTTCGAGACTGCAATCTTATCTTCATTTATAGAACAGTAAAATTACACTCCGCCGTCTACATAAAGGGCCGTTTATCATACTCTTCTTGGGTAGTTAGGGTGTAATGTATTGAAGATTGATATCCTTTGAGCCTACATCGTTATTTTTATGTGAATTTGCTGCGAGAGGCTTTGGAAATACGTAAAATGTTTAATTTTATTTTGATATGTGGTTGTGAAAATGAAATGTTATATTTTATTTATAACTAGCAATTCGCTCGCGGCTTCGCCGGTTTGAGTTTTACGATTATTTATTTTTTTTATTTAATTATTTGAATAGCTTTCGCGTTCTAATAGATTAGTATTTGCTATTATCTTCGCTTCGAGACGCAATGTCTTGAATTAGAGTGGAATGTTAGTGTATCTACACAACCTTTTTTCTGCTTTCCCTGCTATATGGAATAAAGTGTAAAGCTTAAATAATATTTATTTTACTATCAGTCATCTCCAGTATTTTAAAGATGAGTTCGCTTAATTTTTAGTTAGCATTTAAATTTCAGAAATATATTTAAAAATATATATATTAGTGATTATTTATTAAAAAAAATCAATATAAAGTTCTATAATCCATTACATGTAATCGCATTTTTATTCTCGATAATAATATTTTAATGGCTTTAATTTTATTTTATAATGTATATCGCATCAATCGTAATGAAAATTTTACGAGCGTCTGTAGTTAAAGTTAATAAATTTTCTAAGACATCTATAGTTGTTTGAAGGAAACGCCATGCACTATAAAATATCTTCAAAGACCTACATTTAAAATAGATTGTGGAATCAAGGTTACTTCTGTTCAAAATATTGTTTCTAATATTTAGTTACAGTAAATCTACTTTTTTAAAAAAATAATATTTAAAAAAAAACATATAAACCATACAATAAAAAAAATATTATAATACCAACATAAATAGCCACCCAATCACGTAGGTCTCACAATCATTACATTTCAAAAACTAAGAAAGCTGGCTGGCGTTTGAAGTTCGCCGGATAACCATCGCGTCGTGAGCGAATGTGGCTGTTAACACATAACGAGGTGTGGACCATGAGCCCACCAGTCAGGATCATGTCTTCTCTGCTTACTCGCCGACACTGACCTTACAATCAAATTAAAAACAACTTCACCTATCCACTTTAAATTTGATTTCAGTCGTATATAACAGAATTTAAAGTTTAAAATCCATTGTAGGCTATAAATATTTATAGTACAGCAGGCGTAAGCTCTAGCGAAAATTTGTATGGTTCATTGTAGTATTATCTGTACGTGATCGATGTAACGAGTTAAAAAACCCCTCCAGTGTATGAATAGGAAACGAATCGTGAATTTCTGAGATAAAAATAAACTGGATTGGCTTCTTTAATGTTATAACGTGCGATACACTTACTTTTGTCTTAGATTTTTGCGTGGTCTATAGAAATGTTTTAATTTGGGACTAAAATTAATATGATATTACTAGAATTGAAGTCAGATTTTGTTTTAATGATTATTCGAGTCATTTCATATAAAAAAAAAAAATATCTTAATTTAACTTTCTATGAATATACTTACAACTTTTTCAAAAGCCTTAATTCCTATTTAAGTAAAATTTTTACGATATTGAAATTCGTAATAAAGAACAAAATAAAACATAATACTATTAAAAGAAAAGAAACAACGAAATTTAACCTGTATTATTTTGCTCGTATATTATATAAAAATGCAAAAGCCTACTTTGTTTGAAAGTTTCTATCAAATATTTAGATACGAAAGTAATAAATCGTTTTTACGTCAGTCCATACTTTAATTTAGGTACAATTAGGTAATTTATCAAGATATATTGCCAATATCTATATCGCACGTCAAATTAAATGAAAATGAACTAGGCACGGTAAGAATATCTTGCAACAGTCTTTAAGTTAGTAGACGAATAACTTTGCCAATATTTTATATGACTTTTTATGACAGGTTGTTTTTCTTCAAGATAAAGTTACAAGAAAAAATAAATATACTTTAGGTAAACATTCGTTTATGTGATAAGTTGTATGTTTGTATGAAAATCACTAGAAAGTTCTTTTATTGTAGAGACTATCAAATAATGTCAACGAGAGAGTAATTTGTCAATTACTTTGGGCAAAATACTGTTTACTATATATATTATTAGGTAAGTTCTTAATAAATATTTTTTAGATGACTTATTTTCCTGTGTTTTCTTGTACCTACCTGTAATAGGGTAGAGAGATGTACTATTTAGGTTAAAATAAGTAATAAATAACTAATTTAAATTAATAATATTCATATTGAATTTAATTCTAATTACATACGAAAATTCTCCCAAATTTGTACTTTCATAATTTTTGTTTAAGTATTTATACCGTTTTTAATCATTTATGTAAGCAAGTAAAATACAGGCACATATTTTAAGTTATATTTACTTCTCACATAATTATTCCTGCTCCTGTTCTACAGGCCGTTCTCTCAGAATACATGAAACGTAAGTCCGTGTGCGCCCTTCCGCTACCGCACTACGTGTCCTCTTTCCATGTAACGACTCAACTTAGATGCGAGGGATTAAACGTTTGCTGCACTAAGCTGTGTTATACGAAACTTAATTTGTTTTGCAGTGAATTTTGGTAGCCATTTTAATTTTAACATATATTTGAATAGAATAACCATATATACAAATTTAATGGTGTTTCTAACGCCTTCGTGCTTTAACGAGGTAATAAAATATGATGTCTGTATAACATGTGCTATAGTGCCTACAGCGAAATTTAACAAATCTAAAGATTAATATTAATATGTACTTAGAAATATTTTTGCGGTCGAGGCCGTCACAAGAGTGTTACTGTTAGAGATGGTTGCGGGTTCAATCCCCAATCGAAGTAATTAATTATTATTTATTTATATTTTCATATCTCCCCATTTATATTTTCTTTACTTACTCTGTTATATGTGGGATACAGCTGGTGAATGAGAAATATTGTATGAAAAAGTCAAATACAAAAAAAGAAGGAAATAAATGATGGACATATATAAAAAAAATCCAAACAAAACAATTCCACATAAGACTTTATATTCAAAAGATATTCAGTTTACATATTATAGAACAGGTATGCGAAGGAAAATATTACTAAAACTCCCATTACAAGCAAAACAGCGCTATTTGCGCGTGTATCTCACACTAAGTTGTCTTTATGCGGTGTTATGCTCATTAGATGCAAAATCCCCGTCTACAAGTAACATTGCTTATGCGCTACCAACCAGTTAATTTTTACGGTAATCGCGTATACTCGTACTTGCAGTAGGCGGAAGCGTTGGAAGGCAAACACTAAGAGTTATGGTTAGTTAGGAAGATTATATACACATTCGTGTTTTTACCTATTAGAATCTTATCTTGTAGTGGTTTTCTTGATAATATTTTATTTTGAATTTTTTTAATAATCCTTATTTGAAAGAGTAGACGTAAAGACGTAGGTCTCTCGTAATGTTGACAGTTTTTGGTAAGAATTATATACATATCTATGAATTGAACTATTCATGTATAAATATTAGTAATATTAGTTACTTTGTATAAAATGATAATATTTATATAATAAATTTTAAAGTGACCTATGATAAAACGTAAATATTTCATTAATGTTAACACAAAACAAAGTTTTCATTCGACTGAGTGAAAACTTAAACAAAATCAATTTCGAGATATAAAAGTGCAGTGGCAGTTGAGACGTGTCTAATTAACGCTGTCCGTTGCACACGTTTATTGTGCATTCAATTTGAAACTCGACTGACTATCGTATAGTTTTTTTTATCCTCACGCAACTCCTATAATTTATAGGGTATTCGATCTTCGCTTTATAATTAAACAAAGATTTTGCAAGTTAAGTCATGGAACCTAAAACTTCTTTTTATTTAGATGAATAAAAATTTACAATATTTTATAATAAATATTCAATCAAATAGGAATTAAACACACAACCACCGCTTTGAAGAAAGTATTGACCCACAGTAAAATCTTTTTTAAGATATAAATTCCAGAAATATTTCTCACTAGCGGCCCGTCCGCGGCTTCGCCTGCGTGAACTACGTTATTATTAATTTCTGTCTCCATGAGTACGTTCTATAAGTGATGTCCATGCAAAATTTGAGACTCCTAGCATTTGTAGTAACGAAGTTTCATACAAACTTTCAACCCCAAAATCAACCCCTTAGAAGTCGAATATTGCAAATTCCCGTCTTAGCGAGCAAACACACACATGTAGTTTCTGAGATTTCGTGATGAGTGAGTGACCTTTCGATTTTATATATTTCTCATAAAGGACGTTATGTACATACACTGTGCAAAAAAGGAGTTATTTAGTTTTGTCAACTAAAACCCAAAAACATATAAAAATAAATAAGCAAATATATTACAAATATATCTACAAAGAAACAAAAATGTATGCTACATCCGTATAAAATGTAGGAAGACTTACAAGATATTTGCCCGGTTGGCTTCACACGCCTGAAGTGTAACGTTTATGATTATCATAAAACTTGGATCTCACCTTGTATGGCAGCTTAGCTTAAAGTGTTGAGCTATAGTATCATGTAGCATATTAAAAATCCTATAACTTTCTATGGCTTACTTCCTTGCACGGTGAGATAATGTTAAAGTCTAATTAACTGTACTGCATAACTGTGTAACTAATGTTTGCTCGTCTTGTATATTTTATTTAATTCAAAGATATAAAATAAAAAACAAATATTAATAAGTAATTAAACGTCTACTTTATGACAAATCAATATTTTATTCTTATTAAATTTCCATATCAATTTTTCAGTATCAGGCGCTTAATTCATTCACAAAAAAACTCCTAAATTTTAAGTATACTTAGTATTCGAACCCACGTCCTTGATTTATACTTTAGAACCCAGTTATTTTATTCTTCAGACCACGACACAATTTTGACACGATTGGCAAAAATGTAAAACACGAAATACATACGTTTTAAACTCAAAATGGCGGTCTAACAAACGTTTCATATGTAAAATTGTTAAATTTGATTTCATTCAAGCCACTGTAAAACTGGCGATTGATTACATAGGGATTTCAATCCATACAAAATGAGTAACTCGGACCCTTTTCATTCATTAATTAATCCGAAATGCGCCGAATTCAAATAATAGTCTCTTAAACCGATTACTCGCGTGGAAGCGTCAATCGAATTCGCAACTGATAAAACAACCTCAATTGAACCACACTATTTTTGTTTCTGTTGAAAACGTGAAAAATAATATTAATATGTTCGTTGTTACTAGTTTTTCGTTATTTAAATATGAATAGGATTAAATATTTTTTATTTTGTTTCACGCTGTATTCTACACATAAACAGGGTAGGCAGAGGGAACCTTGGAACCTAGGGTTAAGAAACTTCGTTATTGAGATACTAAATATGTTCATGCAGAGACTGTGAAAAATACTTCAAATATTTTCTAAAGCATAGAAAGTTATATAAAAAATAAGTTTATTATTTCACTATCCTTTTATAACTCTAGCACGTAGAATTATTAATAATGTTTACAATAAACAAATAAAAATATAGCATTATATAAAATTGGCATATGTAACTAAAATAACAATAAGAAAGTATTGTAAAATATCAGAGTTTTATAAACTTAACTACATTATGTTAACACCGCTTCTGGGAACAAAAGTGGAATGGGTCTAGACGCAATGAGCCGTAAAGGCTGACCATAGGCTATTGTGTTACACGGGAGTTACAAAAAAAATGTAGACATAATAACGACTGGACATGGTCAGTGTAATATAGTATGTACTATATACATACATGTATAAGCATATCATTTTGATAAGATAATTTTGTTTCCAACAAAAGTTATTTCTTCATAATATCTAAAATATTATTAATATAATACAATTATTTAAATAAGAAAATATAGCATAATTATTATGATTCTGATAATTTAATTACACGAACATAAAATACTTGAACTTCCAAAACTAATATAATGTAACACTGTTTAAACAAAATATGAAAATAGTTTTAATACAATCATTAGTTTTAGCGAAATTTGAACTGACAACCACAGTATACAGTCAAAAATTGTACTATAGTATATAAATAAATAATTTGCATAATAAATATATCAAAATTTATTTTCAATGATAATAGTCATGTCTATTTATTTATAGCACTACGAAATATTGGAGGAAATTCTTAAAGAGTAACCCTATCAGTGCTTACGTTGGCAATTTCTATTCCAACGGGACTTGACCTGGCCATCCGAATTATTATTTACTTAAGACAAGACAAGTTAAAACTGAAACTGTAATAATATCCACTTCTTCCTCATTTTTATTTTCAGCAAGGATTTTAGGAGTTGAATTTCTCAACCAATAAGGCAATGTCTAAAATTTGTCTCTAAGCACCCATTTATTGGAATATCTCTATCTACACATTGAAAAGATGCAAAAGGGGGAAAAAGTAGAATATACTATTACTATAAGTTACAAGCGAATGTAATAGCTAACGCAGTTAGAATATTATCGTACTATTTAAGTATTCTAGTTATTAAGCTTAAATTAAATAAAACGTACCAAGTATGAATTTTCATGAAGCCATCGTGGACGCATAGAAACAAGGATGCGACTGTAAACGTAACGATTATGGGTTCAATACCTACTTAGGGAATAAAATATTTAGTATTTTCATTCGCTTGCTCTGGTAACAGGCCAAAGCACGTACGTATGTTAAGTTCCACACGCAATGCCTACGGAAGTTAACTTAACACTAGAATATTAGCTATGGAGAATATAACTAAAAAGCTAAAAATGTGTAAAATTCTAACAGAATGATATCCGCTCGCGGCTTCGCCCGCAAAACCACGAAGATACAATAGAGCTATGCTGGTACAATATATATTTAGGCGTATATTAAACGCCAATAGTTCGCATTAAGTAGTTAACGCGTAATACACAACTCATCAAATTAATTACGCAGTCATGTGTGTATTGTTATAATTGGGCAACCATAAACTAATGGCAACCCTCCTTACAATAATCACCTTATATCAATTAAATTTAGTAATTGAGAATAAATACTGCATATTTGATTTTTAGAAATTATAGGTACACATTAGTTAAATTACTAGAGAAACACAGTGGCACAAGGGTGGAACTGTACAGGATAGGTTTTGGGTTCGATGCCCTCTCGAGGAAATGACATATTTATTATTTTCCCTTCCTCGGTTTGCTTACGAGGCAAAACAAGGCATAGAGTTCAACCACTCATCAATACAACTTTAAATGAATATCCTATATCTTATAAAACAAAGTCGCTTTTCGTGTCTGTCTGTTGTTTCTAACTCTTCTTCTTCTAAACCACCCAA
>JAKRZM010000406.1:70616-82573 GCA_036379175.1 Heliconius cydno galanthus
CTTGCTGTGTAAAACAATTGGAAAATCCTTATTGAAACTACAAAAATGCGGGTTGCATTAGGGTTTAATTAATTTTCACATTATCTTAAGTGCTTTGCAAACATACATTACATGAATAATCCAGTAGTTAAAGCGGGCGAAGCCGCAAGAGGGTCGCTATTTTATTGATATACCTGGTTCGAAATATAAACCAAAAAAATGTTCGTGCGGTGTTTACTAAATAAAAAGTAATTATATATGTTTTCATCGCATTTTTATTTATTTTGAAGAGAATCGTACAATACGTGGTTTAGCATTTTTAATTTTAAGGATCTAATTATGGTAGATCTTGCTGGACTTACATTGATGCTCTACTTCTGTTAAATGTAATATATTTAATAAATATAGTTATTTTCTTTTTCTACTTCATTTATTTTACAAATACATTTTCTCTTTATAAAAAGAATAATAATCTAAGAATACAAGCAAGAGGGACCAAGTGGGCACTTCATTACAAAAGGCTTAATATCAAAATCTTGACCGCAAAAGAGGATTAACTATAAGCCGAAGAAGATGAAGACTTAATAAAAATTAATATTAGAATGCCTTGTGGAGGTCATTTAGAATTCTGCTAGTTAAAAAGGGACCTCAAACTCTTATTTCAGCTGTACGATTATTTAGCATAATTTAAAATTCGGCGAAAAATCCACAATAAGGCGAAATTTTGGCAACATTTGTTTCTGTAAATGCAAACGAAGCTGTTTGCTTTATAAGATTTAGTCTAGACGAGATCTAACTTTTCTATGTTAAAAATAATTTAAAAATAACATTTGACTTGAAACACAATGCTTATTTATCTATTTACTGAAGCTGATAAACAAATGTTGAAAATAATGTTAGAATGTATTTAAATAAATGAAATAAATTTATAAGTGTTAAATTTATATCTGCTGTCTATTTATATTGGCTTTTGTGTTTTGAAATATACCTAGTTTTTATATAAACAATGATAAAATTAGTAAGTCATTATACTTATTTAACACAAAAAAAATGGTTATTCGAATATAAAAATCTTTATATTTTTTATAGAATTAAATTCTCTAAAACTTAAGTAATATTCCTAAGTGATGGATAAAATACTGAAGCCCAATACCGTTAAATAAACCATAAAGTAATACAACTAATACACTGTTAATATAAAGTTGTAAAATATATCATTACAAACTTTTTTATTTCTTATTTAATAGTCAAAGTTGAAACAGAGTACAAATTTAAGCAAAACTTTTCGTGGTTCAGTATAGCGTTAAATATAAAAAGCAACGAAAACTCAGATGTATATTCAAAGTTAGTACTTATGAAGTTTCTCTGTCTGTACTCTCTGGTGGAACAATAAATTGTTTAAGAACAGTACCTATACAGAAGTTGAATTAAGAAATTAATTTAAACTTCGCGAGATATAACTGAAAAAAGAATTTCGTGGAATATACTTTTTGTTATATTTAAGTTTAAAGTAATATAAATAGAAAATACGTAAAACTATAACATTTTAAAATATATATACTTATATTTTGTTTAGTTTTCAGCTTTATCCTGCATATAGTAAGGTAAGCATTACTTTCTGATAAAACATTCCGCTCCCCCCCTTTCCATCTAATTTTCGAGTCATTGCGGGTTAATTGGCGGAATTCAAAGGCGCGATTTTTTTATTACCACGTTGAAGATATAAAAAATAATTATTCCCTGAGCGGAAATTGAACCCAACCTAGTAACATTGCGTTTACAGATTGTGCCGGTGTGCCACGACGGCCTCGTACAACATATCTTTATGATATTAATTTTCGTTGTTGTCAAATAAAATAAAAAAACAAAAATTTTTTTTTTCCAAGTATATATATTATTACAAAATCTATTTAGTTAGTACATTTGTACACTGTGCGAGAGAGAGAGAGGAAGAGAGATAAAAGAAGTTTACAAATCTACTAAAGCTGAAGCTAAGCTGAGCTTTATATAAAGTAGTTAATGTCTAAACCTTGTGAAACTAATTCATCTTCTGACAAAGTTTGCAACCATAGCAGTAGATTGTTAGTATTTAAATATTATACTAGCGGCCAACAAGCGGCTTATACGGTGGCTCCCTAAATTTATATATTTATGATATTAATAAACTATGTGTTATTCTCATATATAAGCTATGTCACTGTAAAGTTTCACCTAAATCTGCTCAGTAGTTTTTAGGTGATAGCGGAACAAACATCCATCCTCACAAACTTTTACATTTATAATATTAGCTGGATAGGATAGCAACGTGTATGTTTTATGTCACAAAAAAAATATATATTGTCAAAAATATGGCAGTGTTATGTNTATTTTATCACAATTAAATTAGCGGTTTGGCCGTGATTGCGTAAAAGACAGACAGACAGACAGACAAAGTTACTTTCGAATTTATAATATAGGTATGGATGATACATAAACTTATATACTAATAGACTATGTGTTATTCTTATATATAAGCTATGTCACTGTAAAGTTTCACCTAAATCTGCTCAGTAATTTTTGGGTGATAGCGAAACAAACATCCATCCTCACAAACTTTCACATTTATAATATTAGCTGGATAGGATAGCAACGTGTATGTTTTATGTCACAAAAAAAATATATATTGTCAAAAATATGGCAGTGTTATGTTAATTTTTTTTATTTTGCTTTTTATCAAATAATACCTAAAAATGTTAACATCCACAAAAAAGAGTAGGTACTTTCTAATGCATATTTTTTTTATTTCATTTAAATTATAAAAATTACTCAAACGAAAGTTTTTATATAAAACAGTAAGATAAAAAAAATAAATAATAGAACGATTCTTTATAGTGAAGCACAAAAATCATGTATGAAACTAAAGTGGCTACTGTAATCTCCTAAGCGTTATTCTTCCTTAGTTAAAGGAATTTCCCGGATATTATAAGGTTGTCTAGAGTTTTCATGAAAATTATTACCACAGCTGAACTCTTTTATATGCAAATAATATTATCTCGTACAGTTCTTTATGTTATGAATTTTTAAATTATAACCCGTTATTCAGAATATGTTACAAAAACAAATTTATATTCTTACTCTGGTGTAAGTACTTCTTATTTTATTATTTTAAATAAATTATAAAACAATTTTTTTTCCTACAAAAATCCTTATAAAATGCTTATGAAATATACTTATAGTTTTAAAGTAATATTTTATTTAAAATATTTAAAAAGTTGAGCAGTGAGTCATATTGAAGAATATACTGCATACCTAATATTTATGTCCATCGTATTTAAGTCTATATTAAACTCTTAGTATGGCAGTTATAGCTATATCTATTTATTTAAAAAATAACTATTATTAAATAATTTATATTTTCATATTTTCGTTCTGATGTCGAGACAAAGCGCGGCGTTAAGTTACGCCAATCAACACGCCTCCAGCCGCCGCCTTCCAACAGAAAATGGGGAACGAAGTGTCTTAAGCACTAGGTCTCTTCTACCTACTCTGCTATATACGGCATACATCATCATCATGAAGCTTTTCATAATCGAAATATGTAACTAAAAAACCGTTCTAGAAATTACTATTAATAAGTCTCAACATACTATTTTGTTAAAAACAACCTCGTTTCCAAGCTATTTGTTTCAACAATCACAAATAAATAAAACCAACATAACATAACACGACTACACATCACAATCCACGGTAGACGTGATCATTGCGCCTTTACCGGAATATAATAACAGTGTAGCGGCTTCGAACGGATAAAATGATAATAAGTGGTGGTTAGCGCTGGCACGATAATTCTGAGCTAAGAACAGTATGTGGAGAGAAATAGTATCGATATTATATTATGACACAGATGGAACTAGGTTCTGTGATAGGCATATGTTGTTATTGAATCAAAAACTAACCGGTCAAATGCGAGTCGGACTCCCATACCGAGGGTTCAGTACCAATTTAAGGATTGTATCCTAACAAGAACAATTTAAAAAAAAATCGACATAATTAAGTTGGCAGACATTTGCACGCATTTTATATGAACCTTTCGTGATACATCTACGCGATCTCGAAATAATGTTCTTGACAGACGAACAGACAGACAACAAAGTGATCCTATAAGAGTTCTTTTCTGTTATTTTGCGGTACGGAACCCTTAAAACTTTAATCATACTATACAGTTACATATAGGTTCTGTAATTTACTCATAGCACCAACATTATAAAGAACATATAATTATTTATTTTACTAAAAATTACTATAACTTTCATAAAGAATCATTTGTAAAATAAAATACCTAAATTTCGTTTCAACAATGCAACACAAACACTGTGCTAATAGCTACCATTATATAGCTTTACATCTGCCCAAATATTATGTATTGTTCCTACAAATTTAGTCTTGTCTAAAGAATTATTTCCAATACTAGCCAAATAAATAATAACCTTATTCCTAAAGACTAGAATTTAATAGTTATTTTTAGCAAAAACGAATTCGATTTGTTAAGAGCTCATCTTTGTATAGGTAATTTATTTTTTAATCTAAGGAATTCAGCGCCTCCAGGCCTTAGTTTCTTTCAACACATAGCAAATTGTGTGTTTAATACTCGTTTATTGCTTGCCATCAGAGGCGCCTGAGTGGGCCAGGGGGGATTTAAAAAATCACAATTATTCCAAGTAAGGCCTTTATTGTCGAGTCGACGAGCAATAGCTCGTGATATTTAATTAAAGTTACCGACAACATGTCGGTTATTTTATAAACAATAAATACTGAGTTTTAAAAGTTTCTTATACTTTTACTGATATTCAGAAATTCTATAGTAATAAAAAAGTTGTAAAAAAACAAGTTGGACCCTTATAAGATTCCTATAAGTTGTTATCGCGTATAATTAAAGCAATAGTCAAAGAATCTGGCCATATAATAAGAGGTCCATACGTCAGAAGCGACAGTAATATATCGTTGACATAAAGTTCAGAGATTTGGGAAGATATCATTGCTTAAATTCTCAGTTTCCGTTCGAGGGGTCCATGTGGGACATAAAAATGTGGAAAAATTACTAAGATAAGACAATCGCAGATCGATCAATGCCATGTTTAAATTTTTATGTTAGAATTTATAATGTGAAGTATAATTTGTTACGAATTTATTCCGTCGACTAGTAAATTATACTATTCTAAATTTTTCTCGTATGTTAATTTCTTTTTTACTAATGTAACTAATTTAAAACAGTTTACACCATACGTTCTACGTAAGAAACACAGAAGAATGATAAAATTGAAGTTTTCATAGATAAAATAATGTTTATAAGATAAAAATATATTTTTGAAACGATTGCTGAGGCACTATTCTCAGTATATATTATTCAAAAGTCGTTGAGGGAGATAAGATTGCCAGGTTTTATGAGAGCATCAGAGAAAATAACATGTGTCAATACACCGAGCGCAATGGAGTTTTCTGGTATTCTGTTTTATACTATCCCATATATTCCATCATCCATCCTATTAAATTTTTATTAGAAACCAAGTCTTCGTCATGTTTTCTGTTACATAAATCAACAACTTCGTTTGTGCTTTATTTTTGTATTCGACAAAGCTGAATAATGTAACCAATATAAATACTGTAATAAAAACTTGGGTGTCATCGTGGCCCACTTAATTTATGTTAGAGCAATGGTAGGAAATTCTATTCCTACTCTCAAGAAAATCTATGAATAAGATATTGTAGTTTTCTTAATCTTCCAAAGTGTCTTAAAATTAAGTTTCTTACTTATCTAGCTATATCTATGCTATTTAAAATATTAGAAATAGGTAGATTTGGGCACTAAAAATACGATACACAATATATAAATTTTAGTTAGCTTTGTGCGACGTATGTGTGTTTCATCCCGTTTAGAATGGAATGCAAGTTGTAAAACACAATGCGGCGTTAGGTTCCGTTACCCAAGATGCAGTGTCTTTAAAAAAGAGAGATTAAAAAGAACAGTGTAATATATGACCTATTTATTGTTTTTGTCTATGGTGAGGAATATGTAAAAATAATAATTCAAAAATTAGTGACCCGGAAGGTAACAGGAACAAAGACCGTAAATACCGCTGTATATTGAATATTTTTATCATTAAGAACCAGAGCTTCTATGTGGCTTATATTTTAAACATAGTTAAGCCCCTTTTTCATCCAACTACATTTACTTTTCACTTGGTAGCACATTAATTAACTTTTCTATGTAAGTCTAGTACTCTCTTAGGCGTTCTAGTTTAATTTTTCATAACTTGGCCATATTTAAAAATCCTGTATATTTTAATCTATTATGAATTAAGTTTAATATTTTATTTTCTACTTTTGATAGCTGAAAAAGAATATTGTAAAATATTTATCATTGTATGAGGGTTCGGTTCCCATACAACGTAATATTTTTTAAAATATTTTAGTCTTTTTTTCGTATAGTGGATGAAAAGAAGATGGATTGGTGTAAAAACCACCACTCTTCCACCTTATCGTACAAAATCCAAAACATATCAAAAATATGATAACAAAATTAAGTAATATATAATTATTCAGTAAAATATAATCAACTCATAAAAAATATATATAAAAGTCAATTTTACAATTTTGATCGATTTTATGGCATAATCCCACAAGGGTATATAAAAATAAACATAATAATATGTACATGTATAAATTTTCAATTTACTTAGTTTATTTTATTCGACATAACATTTTTAACAATATAAGAGAGTGGCCATTGTTCTGAGATGTTTGTCGTTCTGTCGCCTTAACAATGAAATTCGAAGTGTGATTGTTTCGATTCGCATCGACGTATTTTATAAAATTCCTTTTATTTGTCGACGACGGTTTTCGCTGCCTTCCGTAACGACATACTTCAAGGGGCACAATTTAAATAAATTTAGTTTGGCCATTTTAAAAATATTTTAAGAATATATTTACGCTTTTTGGCCATGTTGTTACATACATATGTAAGTAACATCACAGGAAATGAGTGTCGTGAATTATCAGCTTCACGCTTTATTCCGCTTAAGATATGTTGTGAGAACTTGGTGTCAAAATATTCAGTTCTCTTCATTCCGAAATTTGAAAGAAGATTTTCGGACCGAACCCATAACGTATTTACAGTTTAACGCTGTCTGCACTAGGAGATAGCGTCAACCAATGTTTTTTTTCCTTTATTCACAATCATACATAATCGCGCTTTATCTTGTTGCCAGAACAAAGGAACATTGAAAATATGAAATAATTCATTCCCCCGAATGGAAATCAAATCCATAACCTACGTATTTACAGCCAGCCATAGACTGTGCAACTGCGCCATGACATCCTGAGGATAATCTTGATATAGGGCATAAAATATTAAATATAAAGTTTTACCAAGTTTTATTGTTACATTTTTATATTAAAAACTTTAGCCGTATAACAAATCGTAAATATGTGTTTAGTCTGGCGCTGAAGTGCTCGAATAGTGTAAAAGTTTTTCTAGTAAATATTACGACTGTGTGATTTTATGTAAAATAACAGTAAAATTGTCTCGCAACCACTCAAGTTTATCTTGTATTTATCTTTTATGTAAATGTGCGTACTAATTTTTTCTATATATATTTGTAGAAGTAAATGTAATACTATAGCCTATGATAATAATTTATGATTTTTAGAAATGGCAATTTAGTTTGAAATTTAATTATACTTTTTAATTTTTGTTATCTGTTTTCTTTTCTATTTACTTGCAAATAAAAATAAATAAATTGGCACAAGAAATTCAGCGGCCAAATACTTAAATTAACACGAAACTGAATAAGTTTTCGAATAAAACGTTGCTTGATTACTCTATCTTATATTTTTATAAACTTAGTTATGAGATAAATATAAAAATGATATAAAAAACAAATGTACTGCCAAAATAAGATCGAACCTACTAAATCCTACAAGTATATTATAGTAGTATATTAGGTATGTATCTGTATCTATCTAGGTAGGTATGTCTAATAAAAAAGCTATTTAATACTCATAAAAATATCAGCCAATATATCTTAAACCAAGTAAATTTCAATAAATATTTATATATTCATATATTATTATATCGTATTACAAATTACATGAAAACAGAAATAAGAGACATATATATTCTATTGTTTTATATAAGTACTATAAGAAGATTCTAGCTCCAGTTTGTTTCATACAATTTACAGCAAATATAAACTGAAGATTACATAAAGAATTTGAAATGTTTTCTTAATACAATGTTTGTTTTCCCACTTCTCTCCAAGACTGTCTAAATGAGTTTAATAGCAAATCTTTCGGTACTAAATTTTGAATCGCTCGTTAAAAACACCTGTCGCTGTCTTCTTGTTAATACTGTTGTATTATAATACAAAGCATCACGATCTTTGTAGTCTTAGAATATTTAGTAGCTTGACACTTTTTCCTGCGTAGACAGAGGGAACCTTGTGTTAAGACATTCGTTACTTACTTCCCGCCCAATCCTCGAGACATACGTGGTGGACTCTAACAGAGCAACCTGGCTACCAGAACGGAAGAACGAAAATAATTTAAAATATAGCCATTCTTTCGAGTGGGGAACATAAAATATTAAAGAGTTTTAAAAGTATTGCACTCTCCTACCAATTTTCGGGACATTGTTCATTGACTGATGGAACTCGGTTCAAGTCTTTTGCGTTTTGTCGTCCAAATCGAGGAAAGGAGCATAATTCATTTTCCCGAGTCAAATTGGGAATCAAACCCACAACCGTCACGTTTACAATAAATACACTGTGTCATTGCCCCGTCGTGGCCCCATATTTTAAGAATTTCGGTAAAAAATGATTATTTTATCATACATATATATATTTTGCAATGATGTAATCTCAATTCACAAACCAAAAGGAAATAGTTTGTTTATATGATTGTTTAATTCCACGTACATTCGTGCTGGAACGGTTGCCAAAGTCGTTAACACTGTGCAGACGCACTTGTGATATATGAAACGTTTATTTTAGACATAACTGTCATTAACTAAGCTTTGTGAATATGTTATTGTTTACTTTCATTATTTTAATGTTTACCTATTTTTTTCGCATTTTTTTATTATGGAAAATGGGANAATATGACTCACCCTGTATAAAACACAATTACACATATTCAGAAAATTAAGCCTATGTAAGTACTTGGAAGCCTAAATAAATATATATCATCGTTCTGTAATATATATGTGAATTGTATGAAATCCCACAAAATCATATATTATATACATAGGTTGACATAAACTGATAAAGTTTTTTTATAGATCAAAGAGAAAGCAAATAAAAACATAGAGTAGCTAAGATTTTGCATCTTCACAATACTTGAAATTAACAAAAATATAATTAAGTCCCATACAGTAATTAGTTTAGATTAAGTCTAAAGCAAGATCAACTCGAGTATGGGCACGTAGCCAGCATCTTACATTCGGGTGTTCGCTTAATTTATATGATCCCTTGTAGTTGTAACAATGTAGGGCAATGATAAAGCGGCCGTGAGCCGCGTGCGTTAAATTGTTTGGGCTGGGTTGTTGCGGATTAACCGTCCTCTAGTTCATAATGATTAGGCTGTGTCGCTAATTTTGTGTGGTATATAAATTTTTTTAGCTTCACGCTGTATCCCGCACGTCGCGGGAGCGTAGTGTTAAGGCACTCCGCTCCCGATATATTTTTGTGTTTAGGGTATGAAATTTTAGAATTTGTCACTTTAGTATGGTTAGATAAAAGAAATTGCTTGTGTAAAGTTAGATCTCCTTTTTATTATACCTAAATAATATTATAAATACATTTATTATATTTAAGTGTTACAGATATAAATAAAATATAGTTTGTATAAATAATAAAGGCATTTAGTAATAAAACTGTATAACCGCATTTCTTTACGCACAAAATGAATGCAAACGCCCTCAAACCTAGGTTCGTCAATATTTGTAATCTGTATGGGGAAGTCCCTTTGACTTACAATTCCGAAATTGGTACAAAACTTTCGGTGAGTTCAACTCGCATTTGACCGATTTCATCTTTCTTTTAAAATTTAACATTATAATTATTATATAATTTCCAAACTCTTGAAAGAAGGTAGTATTAGGTAAGACCGAGAATTGATAGTAAAGAGGTTGCCAAGATCTCTTATAAAAGCCTCTTCACAAAGTGAACCGTAATGACAGCGAGAACCACTTCTGAATTTTACCTTTCTTTTACTTAATACCTTTAAGAAAAACATTAAAGTTCCACTAAAAGGAAATCTTCATGTAAGAGGTCTCTTTGTTTTCTAAAACTTATGTAGTACGTCTCAATATAGATATAATAAGTACGTTTAGTTAATACTTTTTTTATATTTTATAAACAGCAGTGGTGAACAGCATTGGACTAATTATAGCCAAAAAATGTATTTATATTATATAAATATATATTTAATTAGATTTACCTTATTCTACCGAATACCTACATGAAATTATCAAAATAAAATATACAATACAAAAGAACAAAAAGATCGTTTCCTTAGAAAAAAAAAACTAAAGAAAAACCCAGTAGCAGCGTAGCATACGACTGACATAGCTGACATCAAATTAAAATCACATCGTAAAGTGCTTGTAAATATCAATTTGAATAAATTCATTTTAAAATGTAACATGAGTCTCTCCAAACATACAATATTTATTTTAGACGTCGTCGGTAAAAAGATCAAAGTAGGTACTATACCTCCATTGAATATGCAGAAAACTTAAGCACATAAAGCCAAATCTCTCTAAACATTTTAAGCAAGGCAATGTTATGTGTGCCAATGGGCCATTACAATTTTCTTTGCAAATGTACAAACACTGGCATCCAAATAAGTTTTCGTAAGTCTCATGAATATTTATCTTACTTAGTGTGGGACGTACAAACTTTTGGTTGTATCCTACTTAATCAAACTTCTTTGCCATTTGAATGTGTAAATAGTGTTATTTTAAACATACTGTTTGAAGATTTAAATTACAGTTAGTCCCAGTAAAGTAAAGTTATTCCCTTTCTAGGGCACTCCCTAAGACACTATCACTAGGTTCCCAGGTCCCTCTGCCTACTTTGATATGTGCGGTATGCAGCGGCAAGCTAACAATTTGTATTATTACTATAACATTTAAGTTAAAAAAAATCAGCTTCACGCTGTATCCCGCAAACAGCATGGTAGGCAGAGGGAACCCAGTGTTAAAGTTCGATATCTACGACTTTCCTATTGAGGGTTACGTACCAGTTTCCTGATTGTAGATCACCTTACAAATTCTAAAAGTTGACCAAGTTAGGGTATATGACTAATTTTGTATAAAATGAACCTCCATGAGTTCTTGAGAAAATGGATCTAAATAAGTGTCGGAATATATTTTTTGTCTGTGGTTGCAAAAAATTAAAATTACAGATTTTAATGCACACATCGTTTATAAACTTCTGAATTTTGACGCCCTTTGTGAAGTCGCCCGTATATGGATTTCACGGACCAAATACTAATGATCGTACGGGTGAACTAGTAATTATTTATTAGACAAAATTCAAAAGTATAAATATATTTTTATTATAATAATATTATATATTATATAATATATTCAAAAGTATAAATATACTTTTATTATAAATTTGTCTATTATAATTCATCAACTACTATTTAAGTACTATGAGCATTATTATTAACAGTCCTTCTTTACATATTTTTTTGTAACGATAATAAAAAGTAAAATCTCAATTAATGATATGTAAAATATCTTTTATATTTGAGATTTTAAGTAAACGCGACAAGTTGTGGTTTCGATTCCTACTCGGGGAACTCTCAAGCAAGAAGAAGTGCAGCTTTGAATCCCACAACTCGGCACATAATATGTCAAATCATCCTATATCTTATAAAACAAAGTCGCTTTTTGTGTCTGTCTGAACTTTCTAACTCTTCTTCTTCTAAACCAC
>JAKRZM010000406.1:86752-108699 GCA_036379175.1 Heliconius cydno galanthus
ACGTAAATTATGAGCCAAGTTTATCGGTAGTGAATAATTATTTATTACGACGTAATTAGGTTCGTCTTCAAGATTTGCGTAACTGGAGCTTATAGATTAAACATTCCTCTGTAAACAGTATACTCGCGCAGTATAACAGTATGGCAGCGTTTAGAATTTAGATTGTCGACTCACGTCAAGGTATACTTGGCTGTATTTGCACTTATCTTCTTAGGATTCATTATATATTGACTATTATGTACTCAGCCTTTAAGAGTCGACTGCATTTCAGGACTAAAAGATATATGAGAGTCTACGTTACTTTTAGTTTATTTAAAAAGTAATTTCCTAATAAGTTATTCTGTTATTAGTTTTCATATTACAAATTATGATAATAATTGTAAGATATTTGAGTTTCGTGATTATTACACGTATACGGTCGGTCGGTTTTCCAAAAATGTATCTTAAATTAAAAAAGAATCTTACTCGTATTTTAAATATGATAATAATTATTAACAAAAAATATAGTTTGTCGTATTATATACGTATTTATTAACATAGTTATAAAATTACTTACATTATAAAGTTAATATGAATTAGGTCAATTAATATGTATATTTAAAATTAAAATCGAGGAAATCTAGTGTTAAGATACTCCGTTCCCCGAATTCCACCAAATGCTGAAGCGTGTTGAGAAATGCGTCTACAATTGAGACAGAACCCCACGCCGCGCTTTATTTTATCGAGTATCTTGCGCAGTTCCGCAACGAATTTAATTATTTTAATTTCGATTCTTTCTTTTATTACAATACCATAGAACATAGACAGTTATGAAAAATGAAAGCTTTTGAGGTATTCTTTATTTAACATAGTTAAAAAGCTAACAGGATATCGAAACTTTTTAGTCACAACGTAAACTTACACGTCCCAACTAATAAGTATACTCTGAACTTGGCTACCGGCTAGCAAAGTATGTCAGCCTTACTTGAAAGGAGAACTAATTAATCCAATGAACAGCATCTTTGCACTAACGATGTTCGTCGTTTGCGCCCCTTTTACAATGTAGTATTGAGAAATTGGGTTAGGGATTTAGGAGTCTCGTCACTTTAAGTCTATTCGTTAAAAGATTTTCGCTTAACTTCATTTCTGTTTTCAATTTTATGCATTTCTATTGACTTTGAAACAATGGATGTGTTTTAGTAGAATTTTATAATGGAAGGGTTCTATTTTTACGCCTCTCATTTGATAGCTGCATTTAGATATTTTATCTCATATATTAAATGAGATATTTCTCACGTCGTTGAATTTTAATTTAATATTATAGTTAAATTACTGTTTTTATTGAAGTTGTTACTTTATGAATGTGTGTCTGTATATCTATATACTATATAAGTATATACCATAATAATAATGAAATGTAACATCACTTTTTATATTTATTTTTTTTATATTAACTGTCACAAATTATTTTTCCTTATACCTACAAAACTATATAAATTACACAAATAAAAAATACAAACACTAATATTTATAAGAAATAGCAAAGTATTTCTAGCCCGTTATAAAATCTAAAATCCTATACGGGTCTGGGAATACTATAATAGTCCCTTTGATCAAAAATTATAGACGCTCGGATTGAGACGATGTCGCGACAGCTCGTAAATTGATAGATGATCCAACAAGGGACCTAATCTTTACTTCGTTTGAATGAAACAAAGCATTTATATATATTTGTGGAGAATATATTGAAATAAGATTTATGTTCGTGAATTTTTGTTATTTTCTTTTTAAATCAAGAATTAGTTTTTTTGTTTGGTTTATGTATATTAATTAAGTGAAGTATTACTCAACACCCAGGGTGGATAGAAACCAAAATCTCATATAACTATAGTCAGCATTTTTTGTACTTCATTATATCCTGTTATTATTTAAAATTTCATTTGAAACTAATATACTCAATCCCCCGAGTATAAATCGAACCCCCAACCGTTGTCTTTACATTCAAGACCACTGCCCTACGACAGCTTCTATACGGTAAAAATATACAATTACAATAAATACAGTATTGATAAATAAATTGCTGCAAATAAAAATATAAATCGCAGTGGAAAATAGACGTCGTTACGTAAGCGAGGTGATCGTTTGGGGCAACATTTTCGAGTCATGCAGTCAATCATTTATCAAGCTGTTATAGCAACGGCAATTGCACCTCTGAGCATATATTTCTATAAACGTAAAGTAAAATTACTTTATTTGTAGATAAAAATGCTGATGTAAATATTTATTTTAGCACTGTAATGCTGTAAATAAAAAAGCCATACAAAATATTTAAAACCATATAGTACTTTTTTCATATTTATGCTTTATACCAAATCGCTATGCTAAGCTGGGAAAACACTAAATTTTTCATTGAAATTTAGTTGTGTGTTGAGTGGCAGTATAAATAAAATAATAATATCAAAAAAACCTTTAAAACTCAAAAATATCTTTAAAACCATTCTCCTAAGCAGTATAGTAGCAGTACATACTACAATTATTTATTTTATAATTACGCAACGATAGACTTCGATAACCACGACATAGCGAAAAGAAATAATCTCAGACCAATGAGCATACAAAAAAATCTCCTAATTAACTCTACTTTTCGCTTAGTTATCCAAAAAAGTCTTGTCAGCGTCTGCAAATCAATTATCCCGAATGCCAAGGGATAGACATCACGTGTAATTGACTTGTTCATCATTTCATCTCCCTTCTCCCTTTGCAGACTATCGTAGTTCGATAAGAAATTTTTTAATGTTACTGTGCTTATAATATTAGGAAAATATATTTTTTTAACAAATGGTTAGTAGTTAGGTGAGCCTATCGTGGCATAGGGGCACAAACGTGCGTCTGTGAACGTGACTGGTTGTAGAAATGAAATATTTGATATTTCATCTTTCGGTCTAGTAACAAGACAAAACACGGCGTTCAGTTCCGCCAATCGACACGCAATGCCTTAACACTAGTTTCCCATGTTCCCTCTGTCTACTCTGCTTTGTGCGGGTATAGCTAAAAAAAGAAAGATAAAGTAAATTAATATTAAAATAAGAAATAATTTTAATATCCAATTATATCAAAGTTAGTAGACGATAAAATTTTAAATACAAATAATAAAGATGACATTGAATATGCTATTGAAAAAGATGAATTTTGCTAATGAAATATTCTGAAGAGCTTCTTCGTCTGAAACAATAAATAATTGAATTAACATGAAATATTTGAGAATTTCAATGAAAATTCATTTCGTTAATTACTCAATGCATAAGTTTAACGAAAGCAAAGTACATAGTCGCCTTAATTGGATTATTTATATTTAAATTTGAGATAACAACAAATTACAAATATATTTAAATAAGATATATATTATGTTATTTTTATATATATAAAGGGACGGAGTGAAAAAATGATTAGGCTATCCATTTTTCTTATACAGTAGCACTGATAACTGCTTGATATTATCGTTAATTTTAATATAGTAGAGTAAATAAATTACTAGCGACCCGCCCGCGGCTTCGCCCGCGGCTATGCCCGTGTGAACTACGTTGTTATTAATTTCTGTCTCCATGAGTACCTACGTCCTGTAAGTGACGTCAATGCAAAATTTGACATTCCTAGCACTCGTAGTTTCTGAGATTTCGTGATGAGTGAGTGACCTTTCGATTTTATATATATCTAATATAATAATAACAAAATGTTATTAATAAAAAAACGTATATTTTCCAAATAAATGTAGTTAACTTATCAATAAAACTTAAAGATAATAATAGAGAATACCAGGTGTCAAACATAATATATTTGCGTCCGCCCAAATAACATTCATAACATTCTTAATGAGACACTTAATACGAAACTTGTTTCCGTTCGACATTTGGGTTATGTTTCAGGATAAATAACATATGGAATTGTACAACATAGAAATCTATTATTATAAGATTTACTTAGTTATTTAAATATAAAGATAGCATTAACAACACGTAATGTTAGAAAATGCAAAGAGAATAGAGTGTTAATACTGTCTATTAATCTAGAAAAAAAAACAGAAATATTCTGTAATATATCTGCTTGGGCATCGTCTTGCAGAATCTTAGTAATACAAGTTAGCGTTCCAAAAACTTCTATCGCTAACATTGTTTCCAAATATATCAATTAAGTAAAAATGATAAATTAAATAGCAAACGAATTAAACTTTAATATTCATATTAGGTATTTTTAATATTCGCATCGCCACTAGCATAGAAATTATAATAACTCTCCAGCTAAAACGAAAGTCACCGTACTTGAAATGCTAAACCCTTTGACAATGTTAATGCCTTACAATGTTACTAATAGTAGCGTGAGTAGCGAAGACCTGACAGGTTGACATGTCTGTCCCCATGATTAATGGCATCCCCAATCAGATGCACGTGACGTCACGGCGGACACCCTGAATTACTATAAATAGATTAAAATGATAGACTAATTGCTTTGGTATTGTCAGGTTAATGGAAATCTATAGGTTATAGATATTTAATATTTATAATGTTATCTTGATATAATTATAAGCATATGCTAAAGAAAAGAACTCACTTATTGTTATATAAGTAATTCCGTTGTCGGTGTTAAGTCTAGCTAACTTTACTTCTGATTACCTAACACTAAGGCATCAGCATTTAGTGAAAAAATAAGTTGTAATTTTTAATAATAATGTCCTATTATCTATAATGATTAGAGGATATAGTTTTCACGGACAATTTTGATGGTCCATTATTTAATAATCATACATAAAAGTTAAAGAAAAATACATATTTAAAATAGCAATAACGTGCTTAAATTCAAACCAATCACCCAACAATGGTCGTTTGCAGTGGACAATGTCTACCAAAACTTCTTTACCCGATTTAAATGGAATATCCTGTGGATCCTAAAGGACGAACCGAACGTTTACTGAAAGGAAATCTACGACTAACATTTTCCAAATGAATGCTGCGGGGCTATTGCCAATAAATAAATTCTAACTGCAAAAGCTGGTGCTTTCTAACTACAAAGACCTCAAATATGCGAAAGAATCTCAGAATATTTAAAGTATATTTTTTATTTTGTGTACCATTAGACAAGAATCTCGTAAGCTCTCTTAAATTTAATTATGGAATCTTTTTTCCTAATTTCCTAAGTACGACCTCGGTTTTGTGGTTTGGAAAAAAGTCAAATGAAACTAGGCGAGGCTTTAGTAAACCTTCTCGTAAATATGTTGGTCAGGATACCGCATATACATAGCCAGCTTTAGTACTTAGTACGTTTCAAAAGCTAAAGCCGTGGCTTACAGACTAGATATACATTTTTTTTATATTTACAAAACATAAAGAATTTTATATAAAAATTCTGAAATTTTATTTAGATAGACGTTTTGTTTAGATAAGGACTACAGTGTCTATTGTACGTAAAGGTTGTGAGTTCTAAACATATAATATGTATATAAGTTAAATAAATAAATCTTCTTAATAGTCTATTAAGAGAACTGTGTATATCCTGAATAATATAGTATTTACTGCCATGTCTTCATTTCGGATGTACATTACGAAACCTTATAAAGTACTAATACAAAATTATATTCTTTGTCAATACCTACTCTGCATAAAGCAAAGATATGTCAAGCGATACTATAGATATAATATCCATAGTATCGCTTACAGTCTAAAAACAGTATACGTTAGTAGTTAGGTCAGTACGAAGCGACATAGTACCCGGAACAAGTGACGCTACGGGATATTACATAGTAAACTGTGCTGCAACGGAATGTTTACCGACTATATTGCATCGTTTTTCTAAATCCGTACCCATATAGGTAGAAATTTAGTTCTGTTCCAATATTTGTAGTACTAGTATCACACTGACAGTAATATTAAACCGTTTGTTTTAAATAACGTCTTTAAATAAGTTTGTAATTACAGACAGAAGTATATTTAGTAATTAATATTTTCAGTAGACGACATCAAAAAGTTAAATGACACTAACCTGGTGTAATTGAGGTGTCTCTATACACGCGGTGGTAGTGTGTTCAGCAGGAATATTAATTATGTATGTAGTGTTGATAGTGAATAAAAAAAGTCTACCCACGGTTAACACTCAATATATCCAACATCACTTTAAAGTACACACAGTTTAAACATAAGTTATATATCACGACACAGTTTATACAAAAGTCAACTGCAAACATATTATATATTTAAAAAGAGAACACGATGATTACAAAAATATTAAGAAATAACTGAGAAAACAATGGAACGTATAGAAAGCTCATCGAGTGGCAAGCATCGACTGTTATAATTATTATATGCCGTTGACAAGAGGGTAGATGTGAAAATGACAACTCCTTAGTAGTTTGGTCGACGGCAGCGAGTGCTCGACTTACTGTTACTCGTGTAAAAGTGGGTAGATTTAAGTGAAAAAGACAAAAGCAGTGGAATAGTGTCAAACGGGAACAGTTGCTTGTACGCGGAAGCCCTGATTGGAAGGTGTCTAGTGTGTAGTGTTGTTATTGAGTGATACATGACACTTATTGTAATTACGTGCAACGTTGGAAGCATATAGGGTATGTATTTTTTATCATATTATTTTAAAAACGGTAACCACTTCCGATTTCTAACATTACATAACATATTTAAATTCTAATAAATGTATGTATGATTTTATGAATGTACATCAATGATAAATAAATAAATTACTATATTAAATAAACTATAAATGTAAATAATAGTTCCATATAGTAAATAACATATATTTCTCAAATCTGCCAATACAAAATGGAGGTTTATGTTCCGTCACTCAGTTTGCAATTTTGATAAAGTAAAATGTGTTATATATTTTTACTAAGCTATTTTTATCTAAATTGCTTTACTAAGCTATTTTTATCGTAAAATATATGAGATAATAAATAAATACAAGAAAACAAATGAAAATATAAACAAATTCCTGCGGCTGCCGCTTAAGAGTAAGTCTAGGAATGTCTCCCATTAGCACGTTTCAGAATATGAATAATTTAATGTGACATTTATAGTCGTGTTATTTCAAAACTGTAAAATACAGAAATGATAATATTATATTTTTATTTTCAAATAAAAATTTGAAATTTATTCATTAAAGAAAGTGTCTATTTACAAAATAATATACTTTGTACTATATACATTTAATTTATTAAATAAGTAATATATTGTAAATATATGTAAGAACGTATCTGATTACATTTAATAATTTTTTCAATTTTAATATTATTTAAAATCATTCCTCTCCATACCCTGAAATATGCGGGTATGACCGAGAAACTGAGAAAAAATCTTTTTATATTTTAAAGAAGCAATAGGTCGCATAAATTATTAAAAACTAAGTTAAGTTTAAGCATAAAGTCACTGAAATACTTATCCCATTTTTATAATGAAGTTAACCCTTTATTAAAAACTCATCAACGAGGATTTTTCAATATCACATTCTTTGCAAAGTATTATCGTTACTTAATATAATAAAATACTTTAAATACTTCAATGCTAGTCATTTTCTTCTTTCAGGAGAAAAATGTTGATTCACTATAGTAAATTTATTAGTGTTGAAATTTTAATCTTTAATATATTATACATATTATTTTTTATTTTGTCGTCGTATTTTTTTATTTTGTCGTCGTATTTTTTTAACTTTTCGCGTTTACAGTCGCGTTGTCACTGCGCCACAACTGGCCTCAAAAAAATTAAATTAAATTTTATTAATCTGTTGTCCGTCTCAAAAACGTTCAACACCCTTAATTTGAATATTTTTAACAAAAAGCATATCAATTTTATTAGTATCAACAAAAAAATATCTATCTAAAGTACATAACAATTTGACTCTAAATATTATAACCGATAACCAAAACGACAGCGCCAGGTCTATTCAAACTATCTCACTCCAATAATCTCGATGATATCAAATGACAACGGACGAACGGACAGCTTATTACGAAATAACGATCTGTCGACTCGAAAAGGCACCCGAAAATAAAACAATAACTAAAGGAAGTATAAAATAACAGAGAAAAAAAATAAGATTACAATCTGAGTATTTATGTTGAAGGAACTAACGTTTAAAGGTTAACGATTCCTATCAATTAAGGTTATGGGTTGACTCGTCGGGCTGAGACCCCCGCTGTGGAAAGATTTCGCACCTGTCTGTCCCTTTGGTTAATTTTTTACACCGGCGGCACCATTAAAACATTTAATATATATTTTAAAGGTGCTTGCTGTCTTCTGTAGGGTGACTTCAAATTTGTTTCTTTTTGGAAGTTATTGTTTTTTTATTTATCTACAATTTTTCGTTGGTTTAGAATATAGTTTGGGATTTTTCATATGGTTTTATAAGGCTCATATTATTTATTCTTGTAATTAAAAAAAATATTTTATTCAATTATTATTTATTTTATTTTTATTTTTAAGAATATCCTGTTAATTTCTTCATATATTGGTAACCTAGTGATATAATAAGCCATATACAATATCATATCATCGTCGATAATAATTTGAAGGAAAGTGCCAATACCCTACTGAGAACGAGCGGAACAAATAGGAATTCTAGGATATTTTGAATAGATTTCTGATTTTATCATACATACGACAGTAAAGTTGTTGATTTAGAAATATGAAATGTAATAACAATTATTGGAATATTGATTGCTTAACTCCTAATAGAAATTAATAATATACATTTAAATAGGTTATATGTTAAAAAAATGTTCAAACAGTTTTTGTTTTATATTGTCTCAAATAAAAATCTGTAAATATCGTTTATTTAAGTACTTATTTTTTACGATTTACTAACCGTCTAGATCAGGGCTTCTTAAACTTTTGTCATTCACGACCCCATTTATGATTGCAAGTTTCTTAACGACCCCCCCATACAAATATAAAAGAAAAATAAATTAATATCTTTTGATGATTTATTTATTAGGTAACAATATACATATACATATGAAAATATATAGTTTTAGAATTCGTTTTGAAACATACAAAAATCTAAAATTAAAAATTGCACAAAAATTATAAAATTTTATTTATTATATATAAATATTTGACATTAAAGTCTCTCGAGACCCCAGAATTTTGCTACGCGACCCCTTTTGGGGTCGCGACCTATAGTTTAAGAAACCCTGGTCTATTCATAATTATCTAAACTACGAATCTAGAACGAATATTATTAATTTTGAAATAGTTAATCATTGGATACATACTTAATTATCATAAGCACATTTTTCACTAAAAGAGCAAACGAAACGAGCTACTCACCATTTATTAATAACGAAGCTGACTTGACCTAAATAAATGATTAAATAAGATCCTATCGGATATCTTAATTTCAGTAAACACTCGTTCTTAATGAAGAGATACTAATCAAAAGTGCTCAGTGACAGTACATTTTCATTTAGCTTCAGGTAATTGAGTTTGTTCGTGTAAGTGAATTTACCTGGGTAAGGAAAACGGTATATATCAAAGAAATTCGAGGAATATTATCTATAATAATATTTTATTATGGTAACGTTCAATTCTTATTTAGAAGGTAGGAAAAATACAGCGTTGGGTTTCGCCACCAAATATGTAATGTCTTGTTTTGACCGAAAGAACAAGGTGTCTAAACACTAGGTTCTCATTGCCTAAAGCATGAACCTGCGTAAATTAAAAAAGGAGCCTAAAGCAAAACTTATTTACTTTTTGCGATAGGTATGTAAATACAAATTTCATTATTAAATAGAATGCATTGGCACTGCATGTGACACCCAGACATCGATTGCGAGAGGGACAGGACCGCCCTTGTCCCGTACTATCTGTAGTCACTTCGTATCAGAATTGATGACTCCGCACTGATAAGGGTTTTGATCCATTTAGACTAAATGCATCCTTTGTTGTTAGTCTGGTTTATTCACTTTTTGTTGCTTTAGATCTCTATCTTTGAACGCACGAGGTTCAATTTTAAAGAGATCTTTTGTAAAATATTAATGGTAGCTACAGTTTATTTTTTCACAGCAAGCGCCTTATTAATATAACACAGTTTTATAATGAAAATAGAGTAAATGAAAAGTAAAGAGTATGAAAGTAAGTACTAAAAAAGAAAATGTAATACCTCCACATTGTTCTAAGAGAATAAAAGTAAAAAATATATACTGTGGCTTTCGATCGTCGTAGAGTAAAATTTGTATGTATTCTTCAATTTAATGTTCTGAGTTCGAATTTAATTTAATTTTACTTTGCTCTGTTAAAACGTGGCATTGTTTTGCGCAATACCTATAGAATTCGGCGGAAAGTGGGAAACAGAAGTGTCTTAATAGAAAAATTAGTGTATTAATACTAGGTTCCCAGGTTTCTTGCTACGTGTGGCATATAGCATGAAGTTAAAAAAAGACAACAGGTTCTTTCTGTCCACCTTGCTAATTAGGAAACGGGAACCAACTAAAAAAATGATTAAATATATTTACAGAACAGTTTACAAACATATAGAAAGTACGTTGAGTGTTCTTTTGATTTCTAATTTTTAATGAAATAGGAGCGGCCTTTTGTTCTATCATCGTTTTATGTGGAGCGGTCCACGAAACTCTTTAATCCAAACATCATATTTAAAACATCATATTAACTATGTTATTAATGTTTCATTTTAAAACATACTAACAGCCTGTAATAGATTTTGAACTGACATTGATGGGTAGATAAGATCGCCCGGCCGATTCATTTGCCGTAATGATATGGTTCGTTAATCTGGGACAATCGACAATTCTATTGAGACCTAGTTTGCTCTCTAACAAAAATTTACTAAGTTTATAAGTATGTATGTGCGGTCGACGTTGAAATTGATTTTAATCTTTTAACAAGTTTCTTTACTATTTTCTTACATTTAATGGTGTACAATAAATAAAATGTGTCTTGAAATATTATACATCTTCGTAAGCACACTTTAAAAGAATATTAAATAGAATCTCATTGGGACTAGATAAACAAAATTAACAAATTAACTCTTAGTTTCAAATTTATCGATAAAAGTTTACAGTAATATCGATTTTATGAAAGCCTTCAAATTATAAAACTTATTTTGATTGAATTTGATTGTAGCATTTGACATATAAATAATATTGGCACAAGATTTGTTTAAACGCCTTTGGGAAATTATACATTCAGTTTGTAAAACAATAGGCTTTCAGTCAGTGATCTCGCTTTTGTCTAGCTTGATATGATAATTTATTGAATAGTTCAATCAACGGAGTCTTTTTTTATTAAAACAATTATTATGATAGTTATTAGAACGATAAATGACGTCATCGTGGCAGAGTTGTTAAATACCTGGCTGTTAACGATGGGTGTAGGTTTATAAGCGCAGGGAAAGAAAAATGTTTTTTGTTTTCCCAATCCATTGTAATAAATATCCTTACCTATCTTAATTAGATGTTAATTACTATAGAGACATTACGATACACGAAAATATATAGCCTAATCTATACTGTGTAAGAATTACGTCAATTACAACTTGATATAAATATTTTACCTAATTAATTAAGCTTTCTTCTTATATATTTGATCAGCATTCATACCCCATTACTATGACTTACTCCATATTTTTTAAGTACTATCTTCATATCATCTTTTACTTAATAAAAATGAACAATTGTTTTTCTTTAGTGCTTTTCAACTATCATCTAGTATCAATCTACTCGTATTACACAAAAATTTACGACAATGAGGCTTCTCCGGTCTTGATGAACCATAAATTTCTTTTAACAGCCCGATGTCGGTCCAGTCTGTGGGCCGGTACAGTTTGTGAGGCTCTATGTCACCTAATTTATAGTTTTTCTTTGTTTTGTATTTTGTATTTTTTATTGTTTTATTGTCTGACATTCTTGTATCGTCCATAAAGTCTTTATGAGTTCGTTAAAGATCTATTACTTTTGCGGTGTTCTTTGCTAAATTACTTCTTATCTTTTATTTTATGGACAGAAGTATTAATCAGATAAAGTTAAAATATATTGGCGACACTTATATTTTCACATCTGCTTTATTTTGCAAGGCTGTAAAAATTATTTAATGACAAAAAATACATTTTTAGCTTAGTATTTATTGTCTATCGGAGCCATTTTTCCAACCTACTCAGACGTTTTTCGTCTCGTGTCTCGTTTGTCGTGTTTAATTATAAACGATTGAGTAGGTTGGAAAAATAAATAGATTTACACTTATAACTAAAGTCTCAAAACACGAGCAAGTAGCAAATTGCTTTCTTGAACTTACTTAAAGTATCTGTATGTAATCGAAAACTTCTTAAATAAAGGTAGTTCTTGAATAACTATATATATCTACGTTTAAAAAACGCATAAGCAACACTTTCTTTTGAAATTTTAAAAAATATCTCATTTAAATCTTAGTAGTAATCTCAAAAGAGCAATAAAATATTTGCTATTTTTCATTTTCTATATTTTACCTAGGGACCATCGAAACGTTGAGACGGATGTTGTAAAGAAAGTCTAATATATTTTATAAAAAGACATGATCTAATTAAAATTTTATTTCGAATGACCGAATCCAGAGAGGGCAATAAAATGGTAAGTAGGTACAGTCTTGTAGCACTTTATAGTCGTTATATAAAAAACAAATAATTTATTTTTATACTGTTGTTATGGCATCAATAAATAAACCAACTGATAATTAATTATTAAAATTAATACCAAAAATTATGTTTTATTATTTGTGACAAAATATAGTAAAGTACATTTATACTACACTACTATATAAATAATTGGAATTTTCCTTCTTCTTCTTTCTTTTTTCGCCAAGCCATTTCATATAGTGACGGCAGTAGACCCAGTATCATTTTTTTCTGAGCTTAGTACAAGCGTCAGTCTCACATGATAGTAAATAATATTGTTATGTACCTAAATATACACAACTTTTTTTTGTATACTTTACTTTGTGTGGAGAAATAAATTATTTTATTATTATTATTATTATTATTTTCCTAGACCGAAAAAAAAAAGATTTAGAAAAGATTCACAAACAGCTAATTTGGTATTAGTAAATAATCTAGCACATACCATACAGCTTATAGTCTAGTTATCAATTTATACAAAAACACAAANGTAATATCTCATTTAAATCTTAGTAGAAATCTCAAAAGAGCAATAAAAATATTTGCGATTTTTCATTTTCTATACTTTACCTAGGGACCATCGAAACGTTGAGACGGATGTTGTAAAGAAAGTCTAATATATTTAATAAAGAGACATGATCTAATTAAAATTTTATTTCGAATGACCGAATCCAGAGAGGGCAATAAAATGGTAAGTAGGTACATTCTTGTAGCACTTTATAGTCGTTATATAAAAAACAAATAATTTATTTTTATACTGTTGTTATGGCATCAATAAATAAACCAATTGATAATTAATTATTAAAATTAATACCAAAAATTATGTTTTATTATCTGTGTCAAAACATAGTAAAGAACATTTATACTACACTACTATATGAATAATTGGAATAATATGTTCCTCGTGTTCTTAATGCAGAGAAAATTAATTTACAGTAGACCCAGTATCATTTTTTATCTACCTAGACCGAAAAAAAAGATTTAGAAAAGATTCACAAACAGCTAATTTGGTATTAGTAAAAAATCTAGTACATACCATATAGTTTATAGTCTAGTTATCAATTTATACAAAAACACAAATTTTGGCCCTTATAAATGGCCCCTTGGCCCCTTGGCGCCCTTGGTTGGCGCTTGATGAGGGAGGCCTACGTTCAGCAGTGGACGGCGATAGGCTGATGAAAAAAATATACCTATATAAAATAGCGTATTTTGCACTTAAACTAAAGCCTATTATAACACCACATATCTTATAACTACATTACCTATAACAAGAACAACACATTGTAAAGTTATATCACATTTACCCCTAACTAGGTAACTGTGAAATCTCATTTGCAAAGCGGTTGCAAAGAAGTATTCTTCTGATTATTCACGGTTCCCCCATAATATCTTAAGAAATTATAACGCTATTCAAATTTCAACCTTATTTTACAAGGAATAAAGTGTACTTTAAATAATAATGTACTATACTTATCATAAGATTTTTTAAAAGATTCAACAAAAAATGCAACAGAGCATCGACAACATGATGAAATACCTGCTATCCGTTTATAAATATTTATTATCTAATTATCGGAGTTGTATTTTTATTTTTATTTGGTCGTTTGGTCATAGGCTTTAAAGGTTAATTAAGGTTCTAAAAAAATAATACATGCGATAACTTTTTCATTTTTATTTTTATTTTTAGGCTAACGCTGCAGCCCGTGTATAGGAATTGTAGTGTTAAAACACTCCGTTCCCCACGAAACGACCAATTTTCGAGACATTGCTTATTAATTAACTAATGCGGAACTTAACATTGCGCTTTGTGTTGTTAGTTGTTATCAGAGCAAGGAAATGAAAGAAAAAATCATTCCTTTATGTGGGAATCGAATCCCAATACCACTGAGCTTACGGCCTCTTTTTTATCACTTCCTTATTAAACATATCTAACATTTTACGGGCTACGTAGAGAAAAGCTAGTGAAACGATATTTCATTCATTATTCTACCCATCTACGGACGTTATTAAATTAAGGCGAAACCCAATGTCGCACTTTGTGTAATTAGACCGAGGAAATACCTATAATATATAGATTCTCATAAATTGAATCTAATCATTTACTTATTAAATTATGTACGACAAACACTAAGACAGATTTAAATAATTTATGAAAATATGCATTTCTTGTTTGAGATACGTATTTAGTAAGTATTATTTTGTTCCTATATAATACGTCTCATAAATTTCTGTCTTTGTTAGTGAAATTATGATAAAATATTTTTACTATTCACTCACAGATTTTAAAATATAATATAAAGCAAGAAAATGCAACTGAAAAGTTCATACTATGATAATAGTGTATTTACGACCACATATCCAACGAATGACGTCTAAAAATATTTTCCGTGTTTCATAATGTTCATCGATTAGCAAGAGTAAATGTAGGTGATGAATATACATCACCTCGTCCAAAGTTAAACGCAGTTCGGTGTTCCCACAATGATGTACAGTGTCCATTATACTTTATTAAGAGTTTAGTCAATATTTGTGTATGTTGGTGCACGATTGGACGACGCAATTAAATTTTGCCGCTTGGTCACCCTATGTCCATACAGTTTAGTACACATTACCAGTTCATTGCAGTGATAATAACGTTAATTGTGCAACTGTACAAGTATCAAAATTCGCTATTTCAAATTAATATAATAGAAGCAAATTGTTTAGCTAAATATTTTAATTGTTATATGAAAATGCATTCTATTCGATATTGTTTCAAAATTTCAATAGATTTCGTTACGTTGACGTATATATTATAACAGAAAATATGTTTTACATTTCATTCGATTATAGTAGATCTGTATATTTCCATACAAACACACCTACCGCACTCACCGCATTCGGCAGAATTAATTCTATAATACCTCTAATTAACTAAAATCCATAATTAAATTTTGTAGCATGTCCAAAAAGTGGCCAACAAATTAAACTGGAAACCTAATTTAGAATGAGAATTAAATGTTTTATATAATTGCCTAGGACAAAATGCCAGGAAATCGTTACTAACGTTGCAACTGGCAAACTCGGCCATAGTCCGATTCGGGGTCGGAAGCTGGACAAAAAGTTTTAGACAGGTAACCCGTTCATTGTAGTGACAGAGATAATTTGCATTGTAATAGACATCCGGCCTCCACCTTTAAAATAGACAGGTTAGTTAGCATATGCTCATCCGAACCTTTGCATATAAATATTTCATTTTATAGGTCAGCGATTCAATGCATGCGGTTATCGTTATTTAGTGCTGCAATATATAATGTGATGCATGGACATTTATTTCATATGCACATTTTTATACGAGCTGCTACAATGTTGTCGTTTCATATTGGTTGTATTGATCATATATGAATAAATTTTTTTTGTAAATATATCTATTTCAGTAAAATTCAGTAAATTCTCATATATTGTGATAAAGGTAGAATTTAACAGGTAATGACTGTTTTCATCCTTACGACCATCTAGACAGTCTAGTTAGGAAGCGGTCTAACTAAACAAAGGAAAGGCCTGTATGGAGGTTCCAATGGTGTTAAGATATTTTACGTTTGACATATTTATTAACACACAATCTGAGGTCGTTCTGACGCAGTGGAATAGTGTGTGTCTTTTAACTTTTGGTTGTGAGGTCGATCCTCAGTTGATGAAGTGATTATATTTACATTATGTTTTTTCTTCGCTCTGGTAGACAAAGCGGTGCATTGTGTTGTAGCAAATCGTAATGTCTTGAAAATTTGGTGCAAAGTCTGGAACGTGATGTCCTGACCCCTGGCTATCTTGCTCTGGGTAAAGTAAATATTTCACATGTTTACATGTTTTACAACTTTAGTCCAGGGCTCATCATTCATCTTATTTTTCCCAGCAAAATAGCAACGGGAACTATTAACCATAATATATGTTTTTTTTTATAATTTAAAGTAAATATATACATATTTTATTAATAATAAACATATTGAATGGATAAATATATTGAAAATCGCAAATAAAATACTATCCTTATACTTTTAGCTTTCTTATAACTACCAGTCATTCATCATTTCGGTCATGACAGTCATCTTTGACATATATTTTGACCATTCAATTCTACGTAACAGATTAAATAAGCAATAGCATCAATGGAATACGATTTATGGATAAAGCGATACGTTTTTACATCTTATACAGTTATACTGGTGGGTGGTCTGGAGACGGACTGACTACAGCAAGATAGATTCATCACAATTATAGGAATCCCTGCGAGATGTACAATAGCATAATAGTTTCAATTGATCTCTATTTCAGATTGTCCAAAATGTTTATACAGGTTATATCTTTTTGAAATTTCTGCAGAATTTCTCGTTCGTTGAATTAAATATGGATTTGTATCTGTCTATGTACTAAATGAGTGGAAAAGAAAGTTATAGTGTGACTTTTCACAACAATAATGAAATAAAAAAAATATATGAATATGAAAATATAAATGGAAAGCCTACTGCAATAGATTACCATTCCTCACAAAATCTTAAAAAGTTACTAGGAAATTACTTTAAACCAGCTGAGCTTGTACACCTGACCTAAAATTAAAATTCTTTTACAATACCTGTAATTAAAACCAAATATTCGTAAGTGAAAAATACGAGGTAGCATCAATGTTTTCATTTCATCATGGAAAGTGATTACTCGATTAATTAATGGGGAAGTAGGTTACGCTAGCGTAGAGAGATCTTTTAATAATATGAGCGCTTGAAAGCCTGCTCCGAAAGAATGTAGATATTCATACTTATTTTTTTATTTTTCCGCTGTATCTTACATGTAGCAATGAATGCAGTGGAAACTAGGATTAAAACACTCCTTTCCCCAGACACTATCCATTTTTTGAGACATTACATGTTGCGAGGCAGACCCGTACGTCACACTTTGTCTTTACTAGAGCAAGGCAATAAAAATAACTGATTCCTTAAGTGTGAATCGAACCCACGACCATCGTATTTAACCTAATCGTACTCCATATGGTAGTATATGGCTATACAACGTGAATTGAAATCTAACTTGTCTACAATCGAAATGAAGCACAAGCATCTCCTGCATCACATTGTTCCTTTGTTGGCGACTCGTGGCCGTACCCTTTGTCCGAGAATTGTTTTATACAGAATGTAAGTCACGAATGCTATGTACCAGCTAACTGAATAAGAACTACGCTCTACCGGTACTCTCTCGCTCTACCGGTATTGTTGGAATACTAACAACTATATCTAACGATTGTAGTGATGCTAATTGTTGCATGGCTTAGTCGATTGTGTTATTTAATTGTTTATGCTTAAAAGTTCTTATATTTTACGTGATTTTCTTAATTACTGTTTCGCTTTTTCAAAATGAAAAAAAATGTGATTGGAAGAACTGCATAAGAAATTGGATCAATATATTTTTTTTAAATATTTTATCTATCTAAATATTTTTTTGGGAAATTTAATTCAAATTAACCTCACAAATTATTTACTAAAATGTAAATGCTTCTAAAGATATATATTAATTATTTATTATCTGTTTAATAAATCTTAACATCATAATCATCCGTATCTATAATAACAAAACAAGACTGACATTTAGATGTTCCATTTTCCATACAAAAGATGTAAGATGCAAATGCCAGCATTGTGGCAACTTCTTTACTCCATGTATTCGCTCGTGCCGATCTTGACCTTACCGCTATCTTAATCTGATGAGAAGATAGCCCAGTACTATGGTCCTGGCACTTTCCATCACATTATGTCTTATTACTTGTGAATAAGGAATATTTTTCTGTAGACAGTCCACTGGTCGTAGAACAGTCTTCATAAAATGGCTACACGATTCTGATAACACTTGTGGCCGTTTCAGTTTTAGTATGTGCAAGGTTAAAATAAGCGTGGGATTTGAGTAAAAATAGAATTTATTGGTGAAAATAATATTTTTTTATGTATGCAAAAAAAATATTCCATAATGAAGTTGTAATTGAATCCTTACTTAAAAATACGTTAAATATCTCTTGTCGTAAAACATTTTCTATATACACATAATATAGGAATTTTATTTTACTGTCATCGCAGTAGGTACACTGGTAAATATGTTTGACAATTCCTGACTACTACTGGCTATGTTGAAATGTTAAATATTAATATAAAGCTTTTATTGCGATGCCTTATAATGACTTTACTTTTATTTTCTACATTTTGGGGGTATTTACGAGAAACTTAATTTATCTAATTAAATAAATAGATGGACATAAATAAGCACTATTTTACATGAATATTTCGTTTGAGCAGTCAAAACTATATAATATATACATATTTATAACATGCAATTAATAAGCAAACTGTGAAGTAGAACATCGCGCTACCTCGGGGGTGGCATCATATTTGTGGCCAAGAACTGTAGCAATATTCTCAAAGTAACATGACAACTAGACGACTCGAATACAGAATAGTTTAATAGACGGCTAGTCGTTAATAACGTGTTCCAATTGCGATTGTTGGCTCGTCTTCTATTATATTATATGAAAAAGTGATCTGGAGGAATTTGGGTAAAATAGTCTGATTTTTTTCTTACATATATGTTTAATTGTGTATTTTATTTGGATTTGTGAATATAACATGCTTATAGTTTTGAAATTAATTTTAATAATATTCAATGTAACACCGATGTAATGAAAGCGAAAATTATTTACTGTTTATTCTACAACGTAGCGAAACTTAAGAGTTTTATTAATATTCTTGCAATTTTTAGGCACGATATTTTTATATGTCGAAACTTTTATGTTTTATATTATAAGTAAAATTATATAGGTACACCAATACAAATAGGACACCAGATAGGACATAATTTATCACCTACATTCTTACAATACTGAAGCATATATTTTTTTAATAAAAATAATTTACTACGCGTATGTACAATATACATGGTAAAATATATATTCCTCACGATTCGTAGTATGTCGAATATTTGATATTATTTATGTTGTCTGTGTCGGCTTATGAATGCTAATTTCAGTGAGAGATATCTCCCATTTGGCGTCATCACTCAGCTGGGTCCACGAGTTGTTCGACTAATAAAGTTGTACGACGCAGTGCCCGTGCCAAATAGATTTATCAACATAGTATAATAAGTCATGCTGCTTTATGCTAGATGGCAGAATTTTAATTAAGACTTAGGGGAAGTTTTTGTTAATGAAAATTTGACTCTTAATATGAAAATAAAAAGAAGTGTTAAAAGTAATAAAATGTCGTTTATAATAAGTATTCTCGTGTTATAAAATCATATAGAATAAATATCATATGAAAAAAATTAGTCATGTTATCTAACTTAATCATTATTTATATTAGTCATCTCCTTTAATATTGCAATAAATAATTAAAGGCTTCTGAATCGATTTTAATACAACTTAAATGAATCTCTAACCTTTTTTCAAGGAATGAATAGTTTTCGTTACCAAAATTAAACTTTGTTCACTTAGGTATTTTGTATTAATTTTGCGTATAATTAAATATTAATTTATATTTTTTTCACAATTACTGGGCAGATCCAGGAAAAATATTAAACAATATTGATGTACAAAACATAACCTTTAAGATTAATAAAATTATAATTTATAAATTTTGGAAGTAGGATAAGAAATTACAACCATTAAATTACCTGTAAAACCTATATAATATAAACTTGGCAACAATTATAACCAACTTCACATATTATAATTTCAGTAAAAGTTCAACAAAAAAATTCAAATAAAACCTTATAAATGACTTTTACGTGATACGCTAACATGTGAGAGCAATAAATAATTTTACTGCTTCATATTTACATTTTTATCATAAACGAGTTGACATTATGAGTATTCACATCGTAAATTTGTTTTATAAACACAATTAAGCTGAGATGTTTTTATTAAATTCCGCCGCAGGCAGTTCGCAGTACATTTAAACGGTTCACATTGTAGAGTGTGGAGAGTGAAGGAAAAGGCATGTTTAAGAATTATTTTATACAAGCATTTATAACAACATTATAATTTTCTTCTTATAATACTATTTCTCTATATCTTTGTACTTACATGTCACTTAGTAATTTTGCTATTCGCCATGTAAAAATACATATAAGGAAAAGTATTTTTTTTCTTTAGCCTTCTCGGCTGCATTAACAAAGATGGTGCACGCTAGTGTAAAAACTCTCCGTAAATTGAACTGAATTCACAAATTAAAATAAATTTCATAAATATCACTTCTATGAACATTTTAGTGGTCTTAGGCTTGCATACTCGGCGCCCCAGACAGATATTGCAACTGGCGTATTTATGCGTATAGCTGTAACTATCTAGTTTATTGTTAGTACAGATCGAAATATACTTGCTTGTTATTGTATCACAAGAAAAAAGTTGATCAGTGCTTAGAGAAGCAGAATTTAGCGACATATTTAATTAAGTGTATTTTATTAAAATACTAGGTAATATTTCAATATTAAAATTTATAATAATATTAAATATTTAATTTTACAATACGTTTTAACATAACATTTTACTGTTTGCTTTACTTAAGAGACTAGTAATTAACTTAGAAACTTGGGTAAAACACCTTTGCGCGACATGCCTGCAAAGTGCCTAGTGCTTACATAGACATTGACATACTAATATATGCATGCTTTAGATGAACATGTTACCATAATAAAAAGAATTAAAAATAATTTCTTGTTTTTTACAGCAAGGTAGGCAGAGAGAATCTAGTATTAAGATACTCCGTTCTCTACTTTTCAACAATGCCGTGCTTTGTAGGCAGACGCTGCCTTACTGTCGGTTAATTCACAATACAATACAGTTTCTTTAAAATTACTTTCATTTATTACGTCTGTTTACATTTATTAATAGTAAGCAAGTTAGAATCTATCGGTATATTATTCATGTTATTAAAAAAAATCAATCAATCGAATATGCATATATATTTCTGATTTTCAATTAAGTTTTTCAAGTTAATTGAATTTCGCAATGCTAATTGTCACTCGATAAATTTGCATCACATATTTGTTGGTATCTAAAGCTATGAAATTCTGTTCCATTTCTGTCAACCGATGAAAACAATAATAAAATTATACGCGTAATAAGTCTAATTTATGCTGAAAAAATATTTTTGTATTAAACATCACAGATAGCTATAAATAATTATCATTTTGGTTGTTAATTATACTTTAAATTTCGATTGTTTAAACATTTTCGATTGTTTTCTTTTATTAACCGACTTCTGTAAGAAAAGGAGGTTATCAATTCGACTGTATTTTTTTTTTTT